>JASFDH010001889.1:0-12827 GCA_036937195.1 Nidularia pulvinata
CCGCTACAGGATTACCATTGATACTTTGGTTCGCCACTGTTCCGACGTCGCAGCTGTCATATGAGTAAGGCCACTAATGCAAGTCGATGAATATCATGACTGGTGAAGGGTTGAATACTGCGCACCATTCCCTCTAGCGATGCGCCGTATCCAGCGCGGCCGAGGTTACCCATAGTCCATATAGCAGGCCATAGTCCAAGAATATTATTAGCGCCGGGAAGGGACACGTTCGTTTCGACATATCCTCCCGTGAAACAAAATTTGTTCCTGAGAACAGGAGTTAGAAAAGACACGAATCAAGTGGCTCTCGGCATTACCATGTTGATAGCATGCCTATTTATGAGAATTCAGCCAAATAAAATTTAACACGTATAGCACTTTGTACTCACCGCCTTCATAATTGAGATCGTGCGTCGCTTTCTGCGACAGAGTGATAACCAGCGACCCATCCTCCGTTGTTATTGCTTCGGGATCATACCATTCTAGGTTATTCGTTTCCTGAAATTGCAGGTCAGCGAGTTAGGAAAGCGGATCATTCGGGGGAAAAAGATCCTACCCAGTAGTGTAGGTCCACTGCTTCCCAATATGGGTCATCCCCAGGATAAAAAGACCGCCCATCGGTGTTAAATTCGTCCGAAAAGACGAGTTGCAACTCATTTGAGGGATCAACCCAGGACGGCCTAGTGTAAGCCTCCTTCGGGGTATCGAAATCGATGAGACCAAAATGTCCCGCCAACACCGGTATCTGCGAGTTGTTCAATGGCTATATCCGTGGGCGAAGAACACATAGACGCACCTGCCCGCTGGCATTGAGCCCCCCCGTATTGAATGCTCCAAAATTCGATATTACTTTCCGTCTATAGAAAGTTATCACAGGATAGCCGACACTGGTATAGTTTAGGAACACAGATTCTGCGGGACAATAGAACCAGCTCACAATAAAGTCAAGATCGCGAGAGAGAGTAAAACGAGACATGCAAGATTTCCAAGGCCTCTTGAAGACATGCCGCGATTTCGATCTACTTGACCTACGCGTATTCCTGTCGGGTCGTGGAGCTCGTCATCTGAATTATCGCCGTCTTCACCAGTAAGACTAAACCTCCACTGAAGAGGATCTTCGACGGTCGCGGTCGAGAACTGATATGAGTATTCAGCATTTTAGCTACACGACAGCATTGACGATGAAAGGCTAACGTGAGATGATAGTCTGGCCAGGCTCGAACGCGTCCCAGACGGATAGGGGGAGGAATCATGCGTTATCTATACATTGACACGATAAGTAAGCTTGCGGGGCATTATTCGACGACACGTACGAGGTCTATCCATTTCTCTAAGTCTGCAGAGGTGCCTGTCTGAGACTTTTTTAGTATCGGGGTGCTAGACATAATGTGGTGTTCCGCTGAGGTCAAGCAGCGTACGGACGCCGCAGGGTATAGGGCTGCGGGAGGGGGTGACAACGGGATGGAGACGAGAAGGAAGAAGAAAAGGGTGAAACAAGGTCATAGGTGGGAATTGAACTTTGGCCGCGGTATGTTATGACGAAACGTAGGCATGTTGCCTAAGAATAGCAGCACCACGGTAGACAGTCGATCCCGCGCACGCGCAAGTCTCACTAGAAACGGCAGTCTAAACGGGATATGAATAACATCTTGCATTCTATTTCCACTGATCCAGAGTGAGTGAGAGCGACAGATGCTGCGCAGTCTGCGCTGTGTCGTATCAGAAGTCCATGGTACCACATCTGCCCAGAGAAGCAGAAAAACCACGGCAGTCGAGCCCTAGACGGCGCTTGATGACATTAATCAACGACCACACGATCGGAGACAGAACACTCGATAACAGGATGTCATTGACTAGGTGCCGTCACTGTCGAGTCTGGCAGTGGTGTATTGAAGGCTCGAGGTGATCACAAGGCAACCACCGTTGTCCGCTGGTGGATGCATTCCTCCTTGATTCCTCGCAGCAGAGTTGCCATCCACCGTGCTGGCAACGCAGGGCTACCCGCGCATGGATACGGGACTTATCTTGTTCTGGCAGGTGCTATGGTATAGCCCTAGTTGGTGAATGAGAACAGCGGAATCAAATGACGCGACATCGTCATATCAGAGAACAATCAAAATCAAATTATAGGCTCTTACATAAGCTGTATTAATGGCATAGCTATCTTTAAACCAGGATCTCCTGTCGATATTTTTGCAAAGTACTGCGGGTCTTCGGACTGCCCCGATTTTACCAAAATACACATTATCAGATGCATGAGCTGTCTATTTATGCTGAGTTCTCTAATAGACGTTTGCTAAATTTACAACTATATGCAAAGTACAACATTAAAAGTACAGATATATAATGCTATTCTTACAAGGGCCCGTCGAGGGTGTATGCAAATTGTCCAAAAATCACAGTAACCGAGTGATGACACCGAGGCCCTGAAAAAAAGTTAATGACAAGAATATAATTATTTTAAACAAAGACGGACCTTGGTTTTTCCCTCTCGGAATAACAGTTTCATACCCTCTTTCACAAACTCAGGATGCGAGATAAACTCGAACTGCACTGTCGCGCGGTCCCCAGTCCGAAGAACGCCCTGTGGATGATCCATACCAATTATTCGGACAGTTTGCCGAACAGCCTAAAATTTATAGTTAAGATTGGCTGTAATGATGCAAATAGGTGTTAATCCTACCCCGCAGTGCAGCATGGCCTTGAATAGAAAACATCAGCAAAAAATATATACCACACTGGTCGCGTTAACATACCTGATAATTTTTCTGCAATGTTGTATTGTGACTAAGAAACGAAATCAGCTTTAGTGAAAACTCAATATACTTGCGGCATGAACGTACTAGAGGATGAGAACTTGTCCTTCGAATTGGCGAACGGCTGCGGAAGCTATCATGAGCAAAGAATAAACTTTATTGTAATCCATTCTTACCTCGGGGTGGATTCTCAGTCTTGTTGACCAGAACCATTCCTTTTCGCACGGCAGCCCGTCGTATTCGTTTCAGCGCAAAGGAAACGCATTGTCCGGCCTCTGCAGTTGTAACATTCGCTCTAATGAAGGTTAATTATCTCAGCGCACTTAACCAACGGCAAGACAAACCTAGTTCGCTGCATGCTCTTGATAACCGTCGATTGATAGTTGCCGTTTGAGTCAGGACCTAGAAGCACTGGATCCCCGGCTTTGATGCTTCCGGCGTTGACGATCCCGTTCACAACTGTTCCGACGTACGGAACAGACCATACCTCCGTGATGGAGTACTGATGCAGAAGCGTTAGTATAAACATACAGAAATAGCGACTCATGATATACCTCAAAAGGCTGGTCAACAGCAAATTTCTCAGTGTCTCCCTCGCTCGAGGGCAGCAGATTCAAGAACGTTCGAACCTAACAACGGATCTCAATAAGAGTGACGAAAAACAATCAAAAACCTTACAAAGTCGAGACCGTCTCCAGTGACATTGGAAACTTGGAATATTGGGCAAACACTGAAGAAATTGAATATATTGTTCTGGATGATAATAAACAAACCCACCGATCATTACCAAAAGACGTCGAGACCTCGACTGCAGTTTCTATTGACTTGACAAAAACAGGCGTTTTCCTGGCACAAAGAGTGTGAGTATAGAAGTCCCCAGTATCCTAGAAAGTTAATGTACCGACAACCAGGGCTCTTCAGAATTTTGACGACCTGTCTTATCGTCTCTTGCAGAACGTTTGGCGGAGTCATGTCAATCTGGAAGAATAAATAAATGATCGCGCATGACATCGCTGAGCACCATTACTTACCTTTGTTATACAAACCACTACAGGAACGCTTAAAGCCAAAGCAATTGCAAGATGCTCTTTCGACATCCCAATTAGCCCAGCATTTGCTCCGACTATCAAGATAACACAAGATGGGGCTCCAGAAGTTAAGCCGTAAAGAGTAGTTTTCAGGTAGCGCTCGTGGCCGGCTAAATCTAGGCGAACACGAGAAGAGATGAGGGCAAAGATCATGACGGCAAGTTGTGTAAACTCTCACCAATAAATGAAACGATCTTGGCAGCTTGAATGGAAATCTCCTCCCATCCCAACTTCTCGCGTCGAAGCACGTCTGGATCGGCGGTCCCTGTCGTTTTCGGCAGTATTGCGGCGCCAGAAGGCGCAAATCCAAGAATCTAAATTTCAGCTCTGAAAACCTATAATATAAGCAGGGAACGAATAGATGTACCTCCATCCCGACGCTGGATGTCCGACCAGTTTCAATCTCATGTTTATGTCTGAAGAGCCCAACACGAGCGCGCCCTCTTCCATCGTCCAGTCCACCTGGGGTTGATGTTTATCTCTGTGAGAAGATTGGCAGGAAATGAACATGCATACCACGCGTCAGAACTCCCAGCGTGGTCGACTTCCCGCTATCAACGTTACCGACAACGGCACATCGAACCTCGGGAGTAAGCGAAACGTTTGGAGGAGGTAATCTCAGAAGTAGCGACGTGCGTGGATGCTCTGCATTCACTTCAAACAAGACTGAGGTCTAATCGACATTGGATCAGTTTACTTGAGTCGGAAATGATTTAAGTCACTAACCTTGCCTCCGACTTCTTCGACTGTCTTGTTGATCTCGTCACGGAGATTCCGTATCTCTTCCTCTGTACGTGCAACCCCAGTCCAACCAGTGGAACTATCTGTTAGAGTTCCTGAGAACAGCTCAGAGTGGGGGGGCTGCTTTCCTATTCTTAGTACATACTCCCCGTTGTTTTGCGTAAGAATCTCAGCGACCATATCACGAGCCTTGTCGTGATCGGCGGGAACTTTCGATGATAGAAGTGTCTGAAATAAAGATAACGGGCGCGCATTACGTTAGATTAGATACTGGGAACATGTGAAGGGGGTTAGATGGAGCTGTACCAATATGCGTTCCTCCTGTTCCAGCATCCCAGTGCGTCCGCCAACAGATATCGCCTGGGGCTGCTCAGTGGGGTCCTCTTTCGTCTTCCCCTTCATTTGCTTGGGGTTGTTCTCCTTATCAAGAACGAGTTGAACACGCTGCTTTCCTTGTTCGCGGATGTTCGTGTCCTTGACTGGATGTTTTGAATCGCGTTCTTTATCCAAAATGGCCTGGGAGCGCTGTTTTGCCTGCTCCCGATTGTGTATCTCCTCGATCTCGGTCTGGAAAGTCCGTAACGAAGTCATAATGGGCAGTGGACTCGAGCCAGGAATTATAAGTGCTCGATCGCGACGAGTCAAGATAGGTCAAGTGACTCAGATCGCATTTATCTGTCACATTGACTGTATCATGCTGTGCTCTGAGTCTGTGCGTGTTTATTTCCGTTGAATATCGCCCTTGCATGCAAATATCGGTGGTAGTATATTCGCCGTTGGTTGCCGTACACCATCACGGTCGTTCATTGAAAGCCTCTGCTTCAATGAACCCTGCGCAACCATTTCGAAGGTGCGTTGATCTGCAACAAAAACACTATAAGAGCGTAAGAATTCATGCACATCGTAAGTAGAAGCCTTGTGGTTTTTGTTCTTTTTGTTCCCGATATGAATCAGGGTCACGTGGTCTAAACGTTGTAGCAACTCCAAGTCGACGAAGAAAGTACAACGACATTCGTTTCAAGGTATCAACAAGGCTTCACGGTGCGGATATATGAACAAGCCAATCTCCTCTCGCGTCGTATCCTTATAATTCAAATCGTCGCCCTTTTACATCCTAAATCCCCATGGCTCGCGACCCGGTCACGACGCCTGTTACCAGGCCTCCAAATCCTCGAAGGATCAGTGGTGCCAACCCAGGCGTTCTTGACCTCACGCAACCTGCTCGTCTTCTCCGTTTTCCAGGCGCAAGACTAACCTTTGCTGCGTTCGATCCACGCGTTGCCACTGTTCGCGATATCCCAGACATCCCAGACATCCGGAATCTCTCCATTAACCAGGAGCTTTACAGACCCAAACGCGTCGTAGTGGAAACTGCACCCACCGGAGAATCTCATTGGCGCTTTGTGCCTAGTGCGCATAAGGAAGACGGAGTTGCTAATGAAGGGCAGTGGCCGAGAGTAGTTGATATTTGTGGGTAAGCGACACGTTACATTATTCATCACCTGTGCTTTCAGTTAAGCAGATTGGCATAGGGAACTTGTGGAATGCACGCAAGATCAATGGGACATATACAAACTAGACCCTCTATACGAATGCTACGTTCGCAATGCCCCTGCCCTCAGTACCATTTCACGTGTTACGCCTATACAAGACCATGTCCATCCTCCGAGCGGGAAACGGCAGATGGCAGCGGCTTTTTCACCACCTGAAACCACAATGCCGAATCTAAATCAACGAAAGAAGGTCCACTTAGTGGAGTCGAGTTCGGAAGATGAAGGCAGCTCGGAAGACGTTGAAGTGGAGGAAGTGGAGGACATGGTTGTTGATGATGGGTTCTCGCGCCACATTAGAAGCTCGGCTGGTCTGCCTGGGAGGAAAAAATCATCAAGCGACGAAAAACTAAAAAAGAGGCAGGATAGAAGGGAGAAGATTGCGCGTCGTGCGGAACGCTTAAGTAGACAGGAGCAACCATTTTTCGACTTTACACGAGAGCCCTCTACCTCATCACACAGTGTTCCACCGGAGCCCCCGGGCAAACGCAAAGGTATGATTTGTAGCCATTTTCCTAGTCTTCATGCAGATTCACGCTTGTTGATCCAGTCCATTCACTCTTTAGCTCGTTACGCCCAGATGACGATGTTGATCAAACACTATACCGCGAAACTGTTAATTATGCCCCGTCTTCATTACCAACCAAGCGCACAAGAAAACTCTCTCCGACATCTGCAAAGCGCGAGCTCGAAACGAAGCGCTCAGAACGCGAGAAGCGAAAGAAGGAGCGTCGAGAGAAAGAGCAGAACGCACGAAAAGAGGCCCGAGAAAGACGCTTTCTCAGTGAAATTCTGGCAGATATCCCTGAAATGCGAGCCTTTGATGACAGTAAGCGGAATTTGGCCGCTTGAGTTGATCATTATATTAACCTATAACAGATGTGGCAGATGTGGATATTAGTATGGCCGAAGGGAGTGAGCATGAATATGTGCCACCGAAAAGCAACTCGAACAGCGATGCCGAAAACGTAGATCCTGAGGAAGCAGCCAGAATAGCGGCTATCGAAGAGTCGCGGCATAAACTGGCAGAACTTGAACGCGATCGACCACTGTGGGAAGAGCAGGCTAGAAAACGTGTGATGGAAGAGAAAGCAGAGGAGGAAACTCTTAAGGCTAAAGCGGAAGCTCGCAGACACGCGAAGTTTATGAAAGCAGAGGCCGAACGAAGAGCTAAGATTCACGAAGAGCAGGAGAAAGCTCGATTGCAAGAGCAAGCGCGGAGACGAGAACAAGAGGCGGCCCGCAGAGAGCAGGAGAAACGCCAACGACAGCAGAGTTGGTCCATGGGCAAATGGAATTCCCAGCGCGCTCTGGAAAGGTATCGACTTCTATGCGAAACCTTCGACGCGACTAAATTTTCTGAAACGGTGCCCCTCACCATGGATGATGTCCCATGGCCAACTCTACTCTCTCCGAGATCATTCTCAATTGAGGATGTGGACTGGAAATCGGTAGAAAAGTTCTTCGCAGACGTGAAGGGGCATATGCGATCACAAGACTATAAGCATTTCGTACAGAGCAGTCACCGGAGGTTCCATCCTGATCGCTGGAGGAGCAGGTCGCTGCTGAAGAGCGTCGCAGACGAATCTGAGAGAGGGTGTATCGAAGTCGGTAGGTTTTTATTTCGCTAACTCGAGGATGCAGATGATGGATTTTCAATTTTAGCTGCAAATACGGTGGCGCAAGCACTGACTCCATTATGGGCGGAGATTACCGGACGTTAATATGGGAAGGAATGGATAGAAGACATTTCAGATATCTAGGTAGTTGGCGCCATACTTGAGCGATCTACTACATGTACACTGCATCAATAATTGGCCGCTCATGGCCATGCTGTATCTTTAATATTGCTGTATCATTCATTTTTAATGACGTTTCAAAACTTGCAGTAATTACGCAAATTGCATACAGTGTAACACACCTTGAATGGCTACACTTCCTTGACTTAAATCGGTGTAGGGCATACAGATCTCGCTCAAATATAATGAGAATTGGTATTTAAGGAGGCTGTATATGTTATAATCTATGTACTAAATCTTGTAACAAACAAATGACAGAAAGAGAAGATATTGCATGATTACAGCCTGATTTTGGGATTATTCTATCCAGAAACCCCTTTGTTCGCAGAAACCCGTCTAACTTTTGCATCTCGTGACTTTGAATTTCGGCGATGCTTTTGGAATCAATGGCCGTCCGGATCAAATTCCACTCTGCCGCTCAGCGATCACTAGCATGCGCTCAGTACTCAATGCTGCAGCACTGTGCGCTCATGTTATAGTCACCACTAACACATATTCCCTATACCGATGCTCTTTTACTTGCTCGGGCTTGGATAAGGGATTTTGTATCATATTCATCTCCCTTGTTCCAATAGCTGAGGCCAATTACTGAACCAAGTGGGATATGATGGCTGGTTTGACTGCTACCAGTAAATACTGGCAACATACACGTGAATTCATGTTCAACTAAGTACAGGAACATTGAGTAGTGAATACCAATAGTTTTACATCTGCAGGGAATAGCAGCCTGTTGCAATTTTGTTGTCAAAAGTTATATTTCTACCTTGATATTTATGATTCAAATTTACAAGGAAATATTCAAAATCATGTTTATTTGGTACTCCAGCAGTTGAAACGGAGATTTTCAATTGCCAGCGTAGTGTATGGGCTTGAGGCTGTAGATAATGACCAAACACTTTGCTGTGTTTGTGTGATTATAATTTTAAACAGACACGAACAGCACGGAAGGTTTGAATGTGTCAGAGCACATCGACGTAGAGTATCATGTGCCTATTGATGACCCGGAGCATTTGAGATCACTTGGGCTGTCGGCTATCCGTATACGGGGTTTCTGTGGACAAACGGGGTTTCTGGATAGAATAATCCCTGATTTTGGCACTTTTCCTGCAAGTTTCAATCTTTGTACCCGAATTATTCCACCCTGGATAGCCCAATTGACATAAAGGTTGGGGGATCGATAGAAAGTACAGTCAAACCTCTCATAACCCATAGCTCTCATAACCCATAATTCCTGATATCCTATAGAATTATGGAGTTACTAGGTCGGTTACTGGGTTTTGGGTGATATTTCTGAACTTTTCGCAACTTTTTTTCGAAACATCCTCTTAGCCCCATAGCTTCGGCTCTAAGCCGAGGGGTTATGAGAGGTTCACTGTATCTCCATCTGTAGCCTAAAAAAATTTGGATATTTTCTGAGCAAACGGAGTTCAGGAGAGAGTTTGTTGAGAAGGACTTCCAGGCGTGACAGCCGGAGATGAATGTTTGATATGAGATGAGCACCGGACCGTATGATTCTGTTTGTCACACTTAGTCAAGGCAAGTCAATGAGGTGTATTGCCAAGATTTCGACCTTTGACAACTTTATTTTCTATACACTACGTAGTTTCCTATATTGTTCCATTTCTAGTACGTAGAATAGTTTATTCAATTACTTGTATTCATTCTGCAGTAAAATAATCATTTAATTCGGAGTATTTGTTTAATAAATCGGCAAACATGATTTCTCCGTTCAAGGAGGTGTATTACACTGTACTTGTTGACAATAATAAGCTAGTATCAACTGCGCATCTCGCTGTCAAACTTTTGTCCGGTCATCAACCACTCGCTGCGCGTACGCGTTGCGTAGGCGTATTGCGTGTACTTGCCGGGCGCTCCGGGCGGGCCTTACAGCAATTGTGACGACGTGACAACCTTTGGAGTACTAGGCGGCTGCCCATTTCAGTCGTGTTAGCATTACTCCTTCATCTACAACCCCAATCTTCGTGTTATCTTCATGAACGGGTCACCTATACCTGGGTGAAGCTAGAAACGGGTCAACTGCACTAGTTTAACAACGCCCTTGTATATTTCCCGGTCGACCGTTCACGAAAGCAATCCTTATTCCAGGCACTCCGAACTTTGTTGGCGCCAATTCCACATAAGCTTAACAGCAAGTGTGTAGAGGCACCTGCAGTCTGTCAAAAACTACCATGTCTTCGGTAGGCGCTCCCTCTCAAGACAATGCTTTGCGGAGGATACGATCAGCGGGCGACATTCCTGAACGGCCAGCAAGACTGCACGTTCGCCAGGCTTCTACCTCTATGGCCTCGCCGATCCAATTAGATGCATCTCTGATACGGTCTCCTCTTGAAAGCGCGTCTTTAGTCTCTTCGAGGCTGCCATCTGCTCCGCCAAACTCACCCAACGCGGTACCACAAGCGATCGTGGGGTATCCGGGGAATGCTCCTATGACTCCAGGGCATCTTCGTTTTGGCGATGTGCAAGGACAAGGGAACCGTCCATCGCGGCTACAGCACGATGGACCCCTATATCGAAGGGTGATGGCGTACTTTGGATTGGGGCGAGGTGCATCTCATACTCGAAAGTCCCAAGTGTCTCTCATTTGGAATTTGTCTTGGGGGTTTTCACAGGTATGCCACGATTCATAAGGTATGCTTCAGCTGAATGAACTCTTCAGGTTGTTATTATTTCCACTCTTTTAGGGTTATCTGGGACACATTTTAGGAGCCCCACGCACCCCCAACTGACTGAATGGAAAGCTTGTGACCGCCCTCTTGGAGTCTGGGCATGTCTTTGGATTATCAGGGTGATTCTTGCCTCAGGACTAGCATACTGGGAGTATGTCAGGGATATGGCGTACGTATTCCGTCTTTAATGTTTGATATTCATGTAACGCGCAGTTGTTAGCCGTATGCGTCGTCCCGAAGGAGAACTAGGCGGCGGAAATCCTATGCCGAATAGCCCTGTCGCCCGAAACAACCCTCACTCATTATCAGGCGAGAATCGCGATCCGCTTGTGGGCGAAACAACGCAGCCTGTCATCCTTCCAAACACCCAATTATACTCTCGGTTCGTTTGTTTATTACCACCAGAGCTATGACAAGAAATTTACAGTCCTATACATTTTACAGCTTAACACTTCTATCCTCTCTAGTAACTCTTAGCTGGTTCCTTACCGCCCATATTTTGGAATATACGTCAGTTAATACATGCAGACATTCCTCGCCTCATCTATGGTGGCTCATATTCGGTATCCTGGGCATCATGTATTTGATGGTGCTCGAAGTTATGCTACTTGGGTTTGTTGTCCTAATTGTCGCGCCTATTCTCTTCGTGAGTTTGTGTAGCTGTTTTATTTTCATGTGCTACTAACGAATAAATGTAGGTTTTCTGGAACATCTTCCTCATATGCATCGGGCGTCATCCAATGCAAAATCCTGGGATGATCAAACCTGAGATAGGAAAACTTCCAAGATCAGTGGTTGACCGTATCCCGCTCGTGATGTACATTCCACCTCCTCCAGAAGCTTCAACAGAAAAATCTGTTGTCACAGTTCCCGAGCCTATTTATTCGTATCCACCGAAGCCTCCCACACGTCGCCCACAGAGATCCCGATTCAAGTTCATGAATAAAATCAAATCTTTTGGCGGAAAGAAGGGCGAGGCTGCAGATAGCTCGACAAAGGGTGCAAGTGAAAAGAAGAAGGCTGAAGAAGACGAAGAACCAGAATCATGGGAGGGACACTGGGAACGAGGTGAATATCCGTTTGTGATTCTCGAAGGGAATCGGGCAGCTTGCGCTATCTGTTTAATGGATTTCGATGAACCGAAGAGGAAAACTACGGGAGTACTTGGTGGTGATGCAGGGACCACGGCAGTACCAGTCGAACCAGCGCATGATGCCACCCAGGACGATGGAGGTGTGCAGGAGGTGCCTCAGGTCGATATCGCTGAAGAAGAAAGTCATGATGAACTCAAGCTCACCGATGCGGGCGAAGGAGCTCAGCCCCTTAGGCTGTTGGAATGCGGCCATGTATTTCACGTAAGGCCCGTTCTGTGTTTTATAGTTAAGTCACTGATGTATACTGCAGAAAACATGTCTGGACCCATGGCTGACCGATGTGTCTGGCCGATGTCCAGTATGTCAAAGAGCGGTATCCCTTCCCGCACCAACGAAAAAGAAGAGAGCTCGGACAGAGCGTCGTCCAAATTCATAGATGCTTCGCTCCTCTCATCTATCACACGGGTTTGAAGTATTATAATAATGTAATCCTCACTCTTTGCTAACCATATTATCAACGATCTCCACAATCACTGTACCAGTTTATGCCATCTGTAGTAGTTGTTCAAGTTGTACGATTTAACTTTTTTGTACTTTCTATTACGCATACGTATCTCAGCAGGCCTATGTTAATTCTTAGCGGCTTGAGGTATTCTCACCACTATATATTTGACTGGTAGAATTTACGTGCCAGAGAACGGGAATCGAGGGAAACTGTCGGCTCAGATTTTAGCTGATGTAGGCAAGATGTGCCGGTCAGAGCCGGCCAGGACATGAGAAAATAATATGGATGCGCAGATAAAATTTGTGGGTGTTAGTGCTTGCATTGGAGTAAGATGTCTGACGAGTTCTCGTCGCAAACGCTGAGCGGTATAGCTTCTGACGAGTGGGCGGCGCGTCAAGCACATTACTGGGACTTTGCACGCGATCGGGGCAAGATCGTGACGCGTTTTCGAGCGGAATCGTACTCGGGCCAAGCGTGGCGGCTGTCTCTCACGGGACGGTTACTATTGCCTGTCATTCCATTGGTTTTGCTCGCGACCTCATCACGAAGTTCTACGGCTTCCTCCATTTTCCCAGTCCGAGGCGTATCATATTAATTTCCTTCCTTC
>JASFDH010001890.1:0-12827 GCA_036937195.1 Nidularia pulvinata
GACAGGAAGACCATCTCAAAGAGTCATAGCTAGATAAGTGAAAAGGAAGACCATTCACTCTCTCTAGCTAGCATAGTATCAGACATCAACTTATTTTATCTTGAACATTCTGTATCGCATTTTCGAATACTATATCATTTCAGACTTGCCCCCAACAAACTTGAGAGGTCGTGATCAATCTGTAGGGCAGTAAAACAATTTTATCATCACATCTACCCTACAGACTACCATTCCTTTTCACTACAATACATTCAAAGTACTTAAATACTAGAAAGTCTTAGTAACCAGAATAATATGCAAAGCACTACAATCATACTAGTGCAATGGAGAAGTAAGTGGGTTAACATAAATAGAGCATATGACAAAGACTAAAGGAATATGAATTGAATGTTAATGCAGAGAGATATACTATGGAAAGTATAGTGTGTGGCTGAAACAAAGTAAGTACAAAAATGGAAATGGACCAGAGTAAACCTGAGTAAACACCAGAGGCAAGCTGAGAGTCAGAATAGCATTGGGATTGATTGTAAACAGTTCAGAGATGGCACATGCTGTGCCATATAGGGATATGACATAATTGAATAAAATGTGTAGTCAGATCTGCCTATGATTATCTGTCTGTTCCACTTTCATGTGATGTTCTCCTAGGCTTCTTATCCTTTCATTGTGTGTGACTGTTAGGGCTCACATCTGAAGCCAAACAAATACCACTGTCACTTCGGTTTGGCTGCATGGTAGCTGCTCTCAGCTATGGCTTAGCCATATCAGTTCCCCCTGGGTTCCAAATGCTGGTGCTATATGAGCACTGCTATGCTCCATTTTTTCTTTTGTTCTTAGCAATATCAGTTTCCCCTGGGTTCTGAATGCTGGTGCTATATTCAGCACTGCTATGCTCTGTGTTTTCTTTTGTTCCAGCTAGCCTGTTCTCTCCAGTAATTAGACTTTATTACTGTACTCTGTTGTGTTGTAGCTAGCTTTTTTGACTAAATATCATAATTTAGATGCTAATATGTGGTATTTCCTTAGTGTTTAGGTGTAGATCCACCTAGGGCATATCACTTTCTCAACAGATTGGTAGATCATGACATGATGATGTGGCATTATGGCAGAGTTGTATGCCATGTCAACAACACCCTGCCTATGTCTAATGTGAACAGCACAGATAACATGGGTTTCATACAGGAGGATCAGGGGGACAGCCCTTAGAGTCCTGGTGAAGACATTGTACTGGATGAAGAGGAGGAGCTTGAAGATAGAGAAGGGCATGGGGATGCTGAATTGGATCACATGGATAATGGCTATGGAAGCTTGTAGATAAAAAATTTATATACAATATATATACTAGTAAATTCTTTTGTTACAAGAGCCTTGAATGGGATTTACTGATCTTGTATAACACAGTGGATACCATGTTGTACAAAATTAGGCTCAGCTCTCAACTAGCTCACAGTCATACTACACTTGTCATATGTGTCTCTGGTTGATTCACACCTCCGAGAAATACTATGTGATGCTTTAAAATCCTTCAATGAACCTGATACCGACTCACAAGTGCCTGTACGTTTAACATTAATTTACAATCCATATAGAGGCCTGCTGACCAACTCACAATCTTCCTGTAACTCTTGTATTGGCAGTGTGCAACAGTGTAAGTTGTGTTAATATGATCCAGAGGCTGTAATATAACGAGGATATAGCGCTTATAGCGACACATGACGGATTGTGATCGGCCACTATCTTGTGATGAATGTGTAATAAATACAATGAGAGAAAAGAGATTCCATGATTTAGTGATGAGTGCACACAAGCAAAGACGAAATCAAGAAATGAATTTCTCTTGCCATGGTGAATTCGTAAGGCAAACTGCGGGATAATGGAGATACAAGATAGCTTGGATCCACTCAAAATAGTCAAAGGGATTCTGCAAGAAAAGGAAAACAAAAACGCAAGGTTTAAGAAGAATTGATATGAAGTGGAAGCATTCGAAGTCTGAGCAGCGGCGAGGCAGAATGCTCCCGCTCGCACTTTTCCAAAATTCCAACACTCTTCATTTAATTTTGAGACGATTGAGCAAAAGTGAAAGAGTTGAGATGATGCAGAGTGCTCACAGATGCGCATTCTCTTTAAGAGAATGACAGATTCTTGGTGTTAAAGTTTTCGTTATCATTCAGTTCAAACCTTGAAATATAAATTTGTAAACTGTAAGCAACACTTGCTACTGCGGATACATACCTCCGGCTCGCGGTTTTGCCGTCATTGAGTCTTTCGAACTGGAATGTTCTTCCTTGGTTACGATTGAAGTGGAGGGCCTGGGTGTCGTTTGACGCTATTGTTCTGCTTTGCAAGACGTCCTCCGCCGTTCTATAAGTGACTTTGACTTTAGATTTCGTTTCGTTTTTGATCCAGAAAGTGACTTGAGGCATGTTGGTAGGTGATGTATCGAAAAGTGTTTCTGGAGAGTGCGTATTATATATCTGTACTTAGAGCACTCCGGTCCCACGGTGGTCGGTCATTTTGATTTGAAATTAATTCTCCCTGGGGTGCTCTTGAGAATTGGGTTGCTCATTTGGGGTACGGCACTCAAATTCTACTGCGTTTCATATGGGCAATTCAGCTGGCATGTGCATATTAGTCGGAGAACCCAATTCTGGTGCAACACACCGTATACCGTACCCTCAAAGATAAGTACACCCTAGGTTTGAGATTCTATCCAACTTCCTCCTTTTGTTTCGTGCGATCACCGTGTTGGAATGTCGGATCGCAGTCTGCGAGTGTTTCGCGATGTCACAGAATTTTCGCATTCATCTCACTTCCTTTAGTTTACATTCTTGTGGCTTTTATATAGCTAACTGTATTAGTATATATTTTCCACATTGCATAGTATAGAGGTAGTCAACTATTGTTTGTAGATACTCATCCGTTTGTCCTTTGGAACCCCCTTTATCCTTCTGAGAACACACTGTCTCTGATGTCGTCGAGACTGCGTCGATTATTTTAACTCACCTGTTTGCCTAGTTAAATTTTTCTCATGCCAAAACGACTGTTGTGGGTCTTGAAGCTTGAAGGATGAAATGAAAGATGGAATGTTTACACTTCCCTTATTTAATACTATGATATAGAATCATCAAGCTTTCCCGTTACATAAACACGCCTGCATATATTGTACATTATTTATAAGTTTGACAAGCAACCTTTCTTGGGTTTGATGAATTGTTTAAGAACATCGTTCAATAACTACACGCTCATTTGGGACAGATGTCCTTAGCGGATTTGAATGATGTTGTCGGCCAACATGGTGCATACAGTCAGCTGACATAGCAGGGTTTTCCCCTAGTTATCAACAACGCATGCCAGCTAACTGTCGTTCGAGAGGGATGTCCTAAAGATATCAGTCTGAGCTCCCATTTCTAAACGTCAAAAAGTGACTATTTTGCGGGAAACTTGATATCGATAGAGTAGTTTGTTAAGATACTCAGCTACCTCCAAAAATTCATTTTGCTGCTCTGTTTTTCTTCTGAATTCATCAAAAATACAAAACGAGAATGAAATTAATTCAGATACACAGAATATATAGACATTTACTACGTAGTCAAGGAAATTATATGTGAAATGATAGGGGCGAGGGTGTTGTCAACATAACATCCCTCTCTATACAACGCCCTCGTCCCAAATGTTCCAGCCTCATCCGTGTGGATGTGTGTAACGGGCTCCATCGTCTATCTGTGTGGAAACAGAGAGTCTGGGATTAGCGAGGTGAATCGATGGGTGGAGTGGTACGTACCAAACAGAGCTCAGGCCGGCAAACTGGCCGGAGGATGAGATATATAGGTAGAATCTATAATAATTGAGAGTCGCCATGAAGTAGCAATCATAGATAAGGATTAAAGAAAAGGTAGCAAGCATGACAGATGATAAAGTCGGACCTTGACTCCATCGCCTCTCGCGCCGTGGAGCAGACAAGACGAGAACCACATTAATTAACTATTATTAGTATGCAAGGAGAGCATCAGACACAAGGAGGAATGAATGACGAGGAATAAGGACGAGCATCGATATGGACAGGATGTGTGAGGGTGAAAAATGACGAAAGCAAACTTGAATGTGCTGTCGCGTGTTTGGTTCGAGCTAAGTTTGAATGGGCTTATTGAATTTTCAAGCTTTTGTTTAGGCTAGCCGCGCAGACCACGTATGGATGACAACGGCCAATGGTACACAATATAGTTCTAAAATATTTATATGGCCAGTGAAGCCATAGTATAGCTATACAATTGTTTTATTATAATGTGATCCATGATAATATTGAGCAATTTAGCAAGGCTGATGACAAGTTTGTTTGTCAAGTTTTCCCCAGTGTGAAAACAAGTTAGCAGAGTTCACTTGGCTGGCCTATTCACCTACAATTTCGCAGAAAAAGTTACTTTATTTTCACTCGTTTCATCGCTGTAGTCATCGATGGTTTTATTTGGAAAAGACACTAAAGAAAGTCTCAGTATTTGGCTAGAATGTACAGATGAAGGCCTTGTGATGGCTACCTAGAAGTGAATTACTTGTGAGTTTGAATAACCGTAATAGTCGCTTGAAGAAATCTTTCCCATACGGCGTGAGTTGGCTCAGGCTAATTTCAGCATGAAACCTTACTCAGTTATGCCATGAGAGATGTAAAAAGCGTAAATTCTGAGGATGCGTGAGATCTACTTCCAGATAATGGCACTGTAACACGGTCGTTAGGCTGCTTCCGAACATTCCTGCTGTTAGAGCAAAAGCAAAATAAGATGGGAATTCAGTGACTGTCTGTTTGACCGAGCATTTAGGCGCCTTACAGCGCTACATCTGACTCACTACGAACCTGACCTTGTCAATTCAATTGGTTGTGACAGCGAAGAGGAAGAATCCATTGGATCCCGGTGAAAGGTTGTTCGGCTGCTTCCGAACATTCCTGCTGTTGGAACTAAAGTAGAATGATGGGAATTCACAGCGGCTGGCTGTTTGATCAGGCATTTAGGCGCCTCCCGGCGCTAAATCGCACTCACTACGATCCCTGATCTTGTCAGTTCAATAGGTTGTGACAGCGAAGAGTAAAATTCTTTGGATCCCGGTGAAATGCAACTCCGGGAATTCATCTATGTAACTCTCTACATCTGTCTTATTCCATAGGATCCCACATTTTAGCAGGTGGTCTGAAACATTAGATCTGCTGACTCATTAATGTGACTCCTCCTACAAAAGTCCTTTTATGCTTCTACACATATAATCCTTTGTATTCCAGAATCTGTCTACTGAGTCAATGATTGCTAATCTAATTGATAAGTTCATTACTAAGCCCGAGATATTTCCCTTCTAGTAAATTCACGGTTGTGTCGGATGAATCTCCAACAAGCGGCCAGTGTATTTTCGTACACGGACTTTGAACCCTTTCTTGCGATGAACCACAGGGTTTACGGTTAAATCATATATCTTTATCTTTAGATTTTGCATCGGAAGCAGCCGTGCGTGAACGGGGTTCACAGATAGGTATATTGGATACATCGTATTAAACAATACCCTCCGTCCCTTTTTGAAAGCAGGACTTTCTTGGCACTCTCAATCTTATTCAATGAACGACAGCTGACTGCTGAGTGCCTCACGCTCGTAATCCAAAACCTAAAGTGGATGTTGGCGCTTCATGATAAGTGCTAGTCTCGTCATCTATCAAGCACTAGTGTCATTGATAGATTGTCGCTATTCTATATAACGACATCTATTCAAATCTTACCGAACTTCTTTTGCACCATATGATTAAGCATGATCCCGCTCAATGACTGCATTCTACTGATGAAAATTTTGGTAAGATGGTTTCGATTTCGGCATTATGACAAACACATAGAAATTAATTATGGTTTCTTGATTTTACATGTCTGCAGAATACATGCTCGGAAAAAACAACATGTGAAAGTCGGACTTTAATGGTTCCAATCTTCACAAGTACCGACTTATCGATGTCTCCATTGTATCCTACAATGATACAATCCAGAACGATATTATAATAAGATGTGCTTGCCTCTCATCCCACAAGCCAATGGCTAAATTGGAGCCATTAACAACACTGACAGCTGATGTATTGCTGGTATATATGGATTCAATGAGAAATACACCCTAGCGAAGCGCCTTTCTTTGGCAGAAAGGGGAGGTTAGGATGGATCGAAATAGCTCTAAGGTGCCCATATTTCTCCTTCTCGATAGCTAAAGAATCAGCAGGCATTGAAAGTGAAAGCGTTTCAGCCTACTAGCATCAAATTTCGTACTTTTACATATCAGATTGGGGTTCAGATCTCTCCACACGTTCGACGAGCGGTGGACTGGCCACTCTCAGTTGGTACTTAATGCGGATTATCTTATGATTTAAGCGCTGAGATGCATGACGCATCAACCCACCCTTGAAGCTTCTAGAATAGTACCTTGGTCAACGGGGTAGCTATAAAACAGGGGTAAGTCTTCCAAGAAACGTCGGCTACTAGAATAACTCCATCTCCAAGGACGATTAAACGAGCAAGGGCCACGAGTTCCGCTGTGAAAACGTCCTTTGATGACATTGATTATCACGACCTATGAGAGAAAGATCTTCAGCAGTTATATGACGAAGTACTTACCGAAGGTGTCGATAAAGGGATAATGGGAAATCGGCGTGGCAGAGCGAGCGCGTACCGAGGCATGGCTTGCGTAGTATTTGTATTTTTTACCAGCGTGCTCCTCAGAAATTTCAGTACTCAACTGAGTCTCTTTTCCAGTAAATCAACCATTGTATTGTCTTCTTATGCATTATCATCACGTTCTCGTGTTTTCCATAGCGCCAATGTAATTTTTAACAATTCAAAAGCATTGTATTTTCTAGTGCATTTCTGTAAAAAATAATTATCAGCATAATATGTGGTCTCTAAATACATGGCTGTTTGACATGACATTCTATATCCTGCACAGGTAAAGCTATCATAAATTATATGTGTATTTGTAAGCTCCTCTACTCAATATCAAGATTTTAGGTGCTCTCATGTCAATGGAGATACCCAGAATAAATCTAATACATCTATCTTAGTTGTTTGGCAGCAGCATTGCTAACATCTCCTTGGACCTTCCAGCTCAATGCCATCATATCAGATGAAATAGAGCAGAATAATTTACATAAGGATAACTTACAATGCTAAATTTCCCTTTGTTGAAGCCTGCTATCACGCCTCTTCACGCTAAAGCTACAACAAAAAGTCACTAAGACAAAGCAAGTCCCTAATTCTTAACCTCGCCTGCTGAGGAGTGTAGAGGTCCCATTCCGCCCGAGCACGGAACACGTGTATATGGACCTCTATAGCGCACAGCTCGCCTACACCCTCGAACAAACCCCACCGCATCACGATTCAGCCTCGACGACAGCCGACCAGCACCAAGTAGGGCCGGCTGCGCGCGCTCGATCAAGACTGACTCTCGCGTACACCCTTGATCGGGCCTTGGCGCTCGCATATTCACGATTCCGCCTCGACGACAGCCGGCTAGCACCAAGTTGAACGCCCCGCCGGCTGCGCATGCTCGATCAGGCCGACTCTCGCGTACATCCTCGATCGAGCCTTGGCGCTCGCGTACACACGCAACAATATGCGGGTATGTACAAGAATAGAATTCCGCGCCCCACTTGCATATGGTATCTACACTCATTGCTTCATACTTATTCCCTTCACCTTCGAATGCCTTACCTTTTCTCCCTTTCATCGACATACGAACACCCCTTTTATTTTCCCTCTACAATAAAATTTACAATTACTTGGCACTCAGTAAGTATAAAAACCCTTGTACTTAGATAGAAAGGGGGAGTGAATTCCACCGGGAAAATTCAGCTCATTTAACACTTCGAA
Organism: Nidularia pulvinata; assembly: GCA_036937195.1. Classification (NCBI taxonomy): domain Eukaryota; kingdom Fungi; phylum Basidiomycota; class Agaricomycetes; order Agaricales; family Nidulariaceae; genus Nidularia; species Nidularia pulvinata. Next base: position 7,878 of record JASFDH010001890.1, read on the forward strand.
AAAACAGCAAACGTTCCACCTCAGTCCTCCGCGTAGGACTTCGTCTCGTATACTCCAGCCCATCTCGTCCTCGTACTCGCTCACTACAAGTCACCGCAGACTTCCTACCTCGTCCGGCGTTGTTTTCTTTGCCCTCAGCTCCTTATTGCGCTCCGGAATTTAATTAAGTTATTACTACTTGTCTATTCCTTGCTTACATAGTCCTACCGGTACCTTAGAATAGCGGCAGACGTGACGCTACCGCACCCCTCTTAGGTTTTTGTACCTACTCGCAACCTACCCATCGGCGCTGCACTCAGGCCACTTTATCTCACTTCACCACGTCACTCCTCATGCACTACACAATCCTCGGCATGTCGTACGAAGCTCAGTTATATCTTCTTTTCGACCCAATTGCTCTGTCACCACGCCGAGGTTTCAGTGCAAGTCTCGAAACTACACTTACGCCACGGCATGTACGCTTCATTCTCTTTTGTTACGATCTATGCTCACACCAGATATGAACAGCCCAACTATATTGTTAACGACGCGTATCCGGCATCACTTCACAGCGCCCACGCTACGTCATCAATCCTCAATATTACTAGCTATATCTACGAAGCACCCCCTCTCCGCCTTCGGACTCTATCTCGCTTTCAACGAAGGACGGGCTGCATTAGAGGCCGAAGCCCTTGCTTCAGGTGAGCTTTCTTGAACTAGGTCAATGCACATTTACTTACAGTTTTCTGTGGCCTATATCTAGGTTTCTGAAGATGTCATGACGCTCTGTCATGTCGCATGCAAAGCCTGATGACTTATTTTCATCGGTTGCCTACTCAATGGAAGAAGATTGCCACCCGATACCAACGTTGCAGCTACTACACTACTGCCAACATAGAAACCTTTGCAAAACGGTATCAGCGTCCTTCCGGTTACAGTACCTTGGTGGATAGTTTCTGTCGTGAAACTATGTTGGGATGACACATTTTGTAGGACTGCATTGTGAGGGTTTGGGTATCTGATGATGTGAGTATCTCGTTCAACTCTTCGCAGTTCTAATGGACGCTGATCAGAGCTGACCAGATTTCTCGCAGCCTGTACAGGTCCTGCTTTTCTGAAATCTGGACTACTGGTAGTTCGTCTACATCAACGGGATTGCCTATAGAAACTTGCTTCAACGTACGTTCATGTCTTCAACCTATCCAAGTTCGGGAGTCAGAGGCGTCCGTGTATACCCGTTTCCAGCTGAATGCTGAAAGGGTGCTGATCTCCATATGACTGACAGGAATCAGCTCTTTGTGCATGCTTCCTCGTCCAACGCTCTCTCAGGAGCCATTCCACATGAATCTACGGAGTGAGGCTGCTGGCGATCAAACATGATATCGCTCAGCGCAGGGTTCTCTTAACATCGAGAAGGTCAGTCCCTGCTTTCACTACCGACTTGTTGCTCCCTAGACAAATTTATTGCCGTGTGTGCTTTAACACCTCTCACATAGGACCATTTCTTTCCTTTCCTTTGATCTCCTTGTTCTCGTTACCTGAAGATAGTCACTCATACTTGTCTCTTTCCAACTCATCATCCTTCGCATGTCGGCGGGATCCTTCGTTAGCGCTCGAGAGTATATCTACAAAGAATATTGTTGAATCATCGACTTTCGGTGCGTCTTTTTCTCGGATCCCTATGTATAGAAAAAGAGACGAATGGTCACGATATCGATCAAGCAATGCCCATTTGGTCATCATGAGCAACCCAATCGCCATCAGCAGAGCCTGCGATAATCTCTTGGGCCTTTTTTAACGTCGTGAAGGTAAACTGATTCTCTCTTGATCCTTTGGTGCTCGTTTGCGACATATTCTTTCGATGCTTCATTCTCGTCGCGTGCTCTTGTTACTCGAAGGTGCTTGCTCGTACTTTTTCTGTTCCAGATCGCCGCCCATCCTGCCCTGCTTTCGTAGATGCTTTGCCATCAGCTCTTGGCGGGCTGGCTGCAAGGTCTTTCAAGCACATACTCTAAGGCAGCTATGGGCTGAAACACCTGGCAAATCCTCAACTATCAACGAACCTTGCAACATGGCTTCCTCCACCTTCACATTCTAACTTCCAAACAGCGTTACTATTTGCTTTCTCGTTATCATTGTTATGAACGCCGACTTCTGAACTTCGCCAGCCGTTTCATTCTCTAGAACTTGCAGACTGCCTTTTTTATCCTCATAGCTGGGGTGAGCACGCCAACGAGTTCTGAATTTTGTTCCCCGTGTTAGGGGATGGTGATGCGACGATGACGTGTTAAAAATATCCGCTAGCTGCAAGACCGTGTTCATTATCCAGGACGACTCACCCACGCATAGCCTTCGCGTGCTTCTGCTCGTGTAAATACGCAGAGCGAAGCCCTGGCAGATGGGACGATACGAGGTGCTCGTGCGGTCTTCGTACATTTCATGTTTGGTGTGTGCGCTTTTGCAGAGCAAGCATTGTTTCATCTTCGGCTTTCCTCTTACATTTTCCCTGGACCACGATCCTTCGTTGTGAGAACTTCTTATTGAATCTTCGACGATTACAGGCTGTACGATCCTAGCAACCCTTGGTATGTAGAACAGCCCGCGCACGTTCTTATTGAAAACCGGTTTCTAATGCAGCTGGCTACCGAAGCTAGGGTGGAAGAGCGTTTATAACATGCAGTCCGCATCACGCCTGTTCTCCCGTTGCATACATGGACGTCTTCATGGCTCCATTGCTTCACGTATCTGTACCCACTTACCTTTTTTTCCCCTCGCTAATTCTTTCTTAATAACTGACCAGTCCAAGTCGTTCGCCATCCTCTGCTACCACATGCCGCCATGCACAATCCGGCGTGCATTCGTACTTGCGGAAACATGGAATGGTTTTTCACTCTAAACGGGCTACATCACTCAGCACGCACGTCTTATCTATCTTCTTTTAAATATACCAACTATCATTTTCATCCTCCAAAGTTTCTATGGCTCCTGCAAACCATATGGGCCAGTGTCAATCTCCTTGTCAACGTCGCACATTATCCATGCTAATCTCCCTACCGGCATCGGTCCACAAATGTATACATAAAATACAAGAGTTCATAGTCCTGTATTGTGTTTACCGTAGCGATTCGCCCCGTGCCTGACGGTTAAATCGATCACTTGTCAAAATCTCGTTTGATAAGATTGCTATCGAACCTGTACCTGGCGCTCTCGCTATATATAAAGTGCACACAAAGTCCAGTGTCCAGCATCTTCCTTGATTCTGTTTTTTGCTGCCTATCTGCGCATCATCATTGATAGATGGTAGAGATAAACTGTATAGTTGTATTTGGGCCGTCTGAAGAGTCTTTTCTCGTAGGTGCTGGCAGACGTGCAAACTTTCAGAACATCCCAAGCACGCTAGCAGATAAAGTCAAAGCTTCAGAGCTGCCGGTTCAAAATATCTTGTAAGTGAACATTGATAGAACAGGAAGATATTGGTGTGGCGCGAGCTCCCAAGGGAAAGGTGCGCACTAATATTTGCTCTTGGGTTCGACTCATCTCGGTAACAACGGTCCATTGTGCAGTGTTTTATTCCATCAAAGCTGGAGCCTGTACTCTCGAATATCATCTTGTTAAGTCTGACGCCGAGTTTGTATCTTTTGCAGACCAAAATGCAGAAGGAAATTTAAATTCACTCCAAATCTGAAATGTTCTTTTTTTGTCAGATACAAGAGTGTGGGACACTGGAATGCAAGGGGTGTGCAACAAAATTTTCAAGTATATGACCTTAGTTTATTCGTCTAAGGCCGACCTATACACCCTCCCCCTCTTCTAAATAAGGATGATTTTAAAACGGGCCATTAGCCCGACAACCTAATCTCCTTGTTAGTGACATTTACGACCATCTCCGACTCTGAAACCTGCGTTTCTTTTGCACTCGTCATTGCAAAACCAACACCCAGCTAGCTTTTCAATGAGTCCTCAGCAAGTTGAATGATACTATGTAGTTCCTGAGCATTAAAATGTGTAGCAATGAGCAAAATTGAAATGACCTATTACTAAATAACATCCAGGGGAGTCACATTGAGGGAGGTCAACATCATTGACAAGGGTGTCGCACCTGGGATTTTTTCACACCATGTCGACATCGACAAGAGCGGTGTGATGCCCACGTTTTTGGGTTGATAATTCAACTGCTGACATTGCATCGGGCTGATGTCGAGTAGACAGAGTCTGTTTACCTGCACATCTAGTGCAACCGAAACCTGCATCCCTCTAGATGACCATAATCAATACCCTATACCCGAACTTGGACACTGCAGCTAGACACTCTACAATTGTACCAACTCCTCAGTCCCCCATAGCTAGACTGCTTTCACACCCATAAATCGGACATATCAACATAACCTGTGCGTCTTAGTACTTAGATTACTTGTTGCACGTAAATATAGGGAGTTTGTTTTTTTGAAAAAATAATCCGTTTACCCATCGATCAGCCAGATTCTCGTGACGATGATGTAATATGCACTCAAAGCAGCCAAAATGAGGCTGTTTTGTGCTCCTAGCACTCCAGTGAACATCTCGTTGCATTCTAATCATCTCCGAAAGCAAAATCACCAGTAAAAAATCTATTTGTTTAAGTGGCTCCTGGGCCCCCCCCTTCTCCCTACCCTGTGTGCCCCGGCAAATGCCGGCACACCCCTTGCTGGAATGCGCATCTACAAGAATACTATATCAACGTGATACACACTCTGCGGGAACATATCGATAACTTTAATGGTGGCTTAAGATGGATTATATTTGGGAAAGGCGGAACACATATTTACTAACTCTTAGGCGGTTTCTTTGGCGAATTTCGAAGGAGCTCGTGGCCCATCAGGAAAACAAGGAAAAATGGGTGTAGGTTTATATAGATAGATATACCTTTAGCTGAAAAATAATTGGTATCATAAGTACATTTATTACACATCAATATTTAATGTAATATCTGAC
>JASFDH010001891.1:0-12826 GCA_036937195.1 Nidularia pulvinata
GATGATGAAACCGAAGGCGACAATGATAATGACGATGAAGACGACGACGACAAAGAGGATTTGGACAAACAAGACATTGTGCCGCACCAGACCTTTTACATCAGTGAGTCTGCATCATATATGTCTCCCAGTGGGCGCGAAAAGATCTCGGAAATTCTTTTGGGATTACTTAGCATCAGAAACCCGTATGAACTTTTGTAACTCTTGGAGAAATAAATTCATGTCCATGGCAGAAAGTTAGTAAAGCTAAATAATATCTGCAATTTGTTTTGCAATCATACCTTTTGAACTCCCGTTCTGTTTCGTGGCAAGGTATAACAGTGAATATGCTTTTTGTGTCAATGAAAAATATGTGTTGGACAGTTCTTACTAATTGTCGCTAGAGCATTGAATGAATTCAATGGAGTTACTCAAGGATAAACACAATTACTATTGTTCAGAGTTTTAGGGGTAAGTTCATCAAAGCGTCCGATTTCGTACTTGAAGATGATAACGACGTGCCTGCTTCGAGTTTTGTGGATAAGTCGGCCAAGTCATTGAAGAAGGCTTCAGGGCCAACAGAGATAGCAGATTCGACCCACGGGAGCTTGAAGGGGGGGCAGTCACTAAGTGGATAATGGCGAAACATATTGGTATTAGTTTGGGCGCATCCGAGGCTATGGTTTCCGCTGCACAGCATTTTTGCTTGCTCTTCTTCGTGTTGCGATACAAAATTCATAGTATTCATTACAATGAAAAGCAAAGAAAGTTCATGTCAAGCCCTAATTTATCGGCCCCAAAAGTGGATGTAGCAGAAGGAAACAATACATACCACACTTCGCGAAAATGAGCCTGCGACTCCTTAGAAAGAGAGGTGAAGAGCATAGGAACCTTCCCAGCATAACTGAATCTTCAGTTTCGCAATAGTTTCCGGTCACCCTCCCTCAATCTTGCCAGGTGCTAACAAAAGTCTTATTTGAGAAGCTAGGACTTTCTAGGGCCGTAGCACCAACTTTCAGCGCCAAGGGGTACGCACCGGCAAATGCCGAACCTGATGTTGGGGGGGACCAGCAGATCCTTAATACTTCCACTATGTTTTAGCTCAGAAATACTCCAAACCGATCAGAATTTGATCCAACTTTGGTCTAGAAAAGAGCTTTGGCACATAATTAGCTTTTTTACAAATTGTTGATAAAAATAGCATCCAGCAATTTTGGCATACCAGAGTCGCGACTGCTTAGCGATTAAAGCATCGATATTGCGCTCGACGTTGCTCGTAGCATCAAGAACGGTACTGTCCCGACTGAGCCTTAGTAATCACTTAGCAAGTATATAGCAATGTAGTGTATTGTGGAAAGAAAAATGACATGTATATGATACTATAAACGGCAACCGGCCCACCTCAGGTCCTATGGTTACTGAATTAGGAAGGAGGGGGGGAGGGAGACCCCCGGTTGTCCTTAACTGCGAAATATAATATTGGGCTCAGAGATTTCCCTTGGTCAGCGCCCTCAGAGCAAAATACGCATATTGAGACTTATCAATGGTGTCACTAGTCACTTGGCAGCAGATTCTCAGAGTCATGACTTCCTCACAAGGTTTTCGCCTTTATGGCCTCAGGTCACTAATTCTCAGTCTGAATCAGAACTGGACATTGTGCGGGCTTGTCTACACCTGGTCCACATTACATATAGACAAGAAACATGTATCATAACTGCTTCTGTGCCAGCTCTACCTACGGTAGAGTATGGGTCCTTTACCTCATAGTCTAATGATCACCGCAGTTTAAGGAGTCCGGGAAATCCAATTGATTACTATGTGTGAGACCATCCTTGTCATGATGTATAAGTATGTAGATGAAGAGGCAAAAAAAAATTACTATGACGATATTAACAAATGCCCATGTCAGATGCACCACCCTAATGCACTTCCAATATCCCTCAGCCCCCGATGCTCCGACAGCTCCAACGCATGCACGAGCGTCTTCCGCTCTCGTTCCTTCCGCCCTTGCAGCCCGTACGCCTTCGCGAGGAAGTACCACGCCTCCGGCACGTCACACCCCCTACCCTTCGTCAAGTTTGAGAGCAGCCCTGCTGCGAGGTCGACGTCGCTCGAGGAGGGCGGCTCGCCCCGCCCCGTGCTGTCCCCTTTGCCCTGGCCCTCGAGGTAGAGCCGCGAGAGATGCACGGTCGCAGAGACATCGTCGGGATTGATGAAGAGGGCTTTTTGGAATGCGTCGATCGCGTGCTGGAAGTGTCGGAGGGCGACGTAGTATAGGCCCAACTGTAAACGAAATGAAAATTCAGAACGAACATAAACTAAATAAAAAAGGAGAAGACGAGACGTACTTGCACCCAAACAGCGGGATTATTCTCGTCCCGCACCTCCGCCTCCTGTATCGCACCCTTTGCTTGCTCGATTTTGCCGAGCCGACGGAACGTCGCGGCAGACATAAGCCACAGATCGCTCAGGAGGCGGTTCTCGCGCGCGAGGTGGCTATTGCGCTTAACCTCCTGCGCAGGGGGCACGGCCGGGGGTGGAGGCGGCGGGGGCGAGTCTGTGGGCGTGCGGTCCTGCGAATGGATGACAGAGCTAAGCCGCCGGCGGGAGTGGATGGAGGAGGCTTGGTAGGTTGATTGACGGAGGACGGTGGTCAGATCTGGGTTGGGTGGGAGTCAGCATGAGCGAGATGGAATTGTGGGTGGAAGACTAACCAGGCGAAGAATTGGACCGCCTCAGACTCCCATTCTTCACCACGACGACCCCGTTCCCGATTTTCCTTGACACAGCAGTAATACGCGCCGAGCCCTTGTGCACACCATGCTTGAGCATCTGTCCGACCTTCTTCTTCGGCTTTCCGCCCTCTCCTCCTCCTCCCCCTCCAATCCGGTCAATCGATAACGACCGTTTCACCCTCAGTCCATTGAACTTCTTCTCCCGTACCGGGGACTCGGTCCCCTTCTCTTTCTCCTTCCCCCCCTCCCTCTCCTTCTCCTTCTCCCTCGGCGGCGATTCCCCCGTCTTCTCCTGCGCATCCTCACTGATCCTAAGCTCCTTCTTCCCCTGGGTTGCCTCTACCTCCGGCGTGGCAGGCGAAATCGTAATCGGTATCGGCGGCTGCAACGACTCGTTAGGCGAAGACGGCTCCACGACCTTCGGCAGACCCGCCCCGCTCTCGTTCCCATTCGTCGTCACGGGCGTCGCATGCAAATGTGATCCCCCTGCACCCGCCACCGACGGCGCCTTCTCCTGCCCCTGCCCTGGAGCCAGGTTCACACTACCCCCGTCCCCAAACGGCCGCGGGCCCCCATCCATGGACGCTCCCCGACCTGCGGGCTCAGTAGCGTAGTGCTTGTTCTCCGCGACCCACGCGAAGACCTCGACCCATTTGAGCTCGGCGCCCTCCGCTCCCTCGACGACCTCTGTCAGTGCCGCAAGCGTCATACGCAGCTGGAGGGCGTACTCGAACAGGTCTTCTTTTGAGGGCGGAGTCGGGGCGAGGATGGGCCGGAGGAGGGAGCCGGCAGGGGGTAGAGTGGGTGAGGTGGGGGGCAGGATATAAAGCGGTTTGGGTTTTGCGGAAGGGGTTATGGTGGAGGGTGGGGAGGAGGAGGACAGGGGGATGGAGACAGTGGAGAGGTTGCGGGCGGTTGAATTGGGGGTCTTTATGTTCCTGTTCATGTTCGTATTTGCATTTCCATTCCCGTCGAGCGCAAAATCGACCCCTTTTACCTCCCCATTCGGGCCCGTCACACTCACTTTCGCACTTTCCTCTCCCTCTTCCTCCTCATCTTCCCCATCAACATCTTCGTTGGCCCCAACTCCTGCACCCAGCTCCAGCACCTCCTTCGCCTCCGCCCAGCGCTCCTCCGCGCTCAGCAACAACCCAAGCAAATGCCACGCACGCACGTCCCCCGGCGCGCCCTCCATCGCGTGCCCCGCGTGCTGAATCGCGCGGGGCAGATCGCGCACGGGCCCGGGACGCGCGAGGGCCAGGGCGAGGTGGTAGTGGGCTTGTGGGAGGGGGTGCGTGGAGAGGGAGGCGACGAGGCGTGTATGGGAGTGGGAGAGGAGGGTGGGGCGCGTGTGCGGGTCTTCTTCTGCAGTCTAAGTCAGCTAAGCTTCTGGGAAACGAGAGCGAGAGAAAGTACCTTTGATACCCAACAGCCCTAGACACACCCCCTCCGCTAACAACACCTCTGCCAGCAACTTCCTCTGCCTCCCTTCATCCAGCCTCGTGCGTGCCTTCTGCAGCAACTCCCTCGCCTCCCTTAGGAGCGCGACGCCCTCTGCCCCCGGCACGCCCTGCGCGTGCGCACACAGCATGCGCGCGCCGAACACGAGCGTGGACACCCAGTACACGGAGGTGTCGGTGTCTTCGGTGATGACCACCGGGGAGGCGGGGTCTACGCGCGGGAGGGAGGTCTCGGAGGCGCGGATCTGCGCCTCGGTGGAAGATTGCTTCGCGCGCGCCATGTCTTCCTGCACTCTGTCGTCCTCGCTCGTGGCGGTAGCGACACCGTCGTCCTGTAGTTTGCTTTCGGTTTCAATATCACCGCCCGCGGCTTGCCAGGCCTTGCCGACAACCTGGACGTAGAGACGGAGGGTGCGGATGGCGAGGGGCGTGTCGCCGGAGAGGTGGAGGAGGCGCGTCATGTGTCGCAGGATGCGGGAGGAGTTGAAGGTGAGGCGGGTGGCCCACCAGAGGATCTGTGGGGGGAGGGGTGTTAGCGAGGTTCAGAAGAGGGCAGCAAGAACGGGAGGGGAGATGGAGATGAAGAAGGGAAGAGGAAGGCGAAAGAACAAGAGAGGGGAAAGGAGAGAATGGGAAGAGTAGAATGAGATGGGGGAAAGAGCATGAGATGGGGAAAGGCGATGAGATGGGGGGAAATGGGAGGGAGAACGATAAAAAGTTGAGAGAGGAAGATAAAAAGAGGTGGGAGGACCATGAGAGAATGGTGGGAGGGAAACATGAAGATACAAAGAGCGAAAAAGACAACTCACATCAACAACCCACCCCGCGCCCTCCCCCTGACACCCCGCCGCCTCCCACACAGCAACACACAGATCCGCAAACTCCTCCACCTGCGTATTCTGCGCGCCCGCGGCGGGGAAGCGCGTCGCGTACGCGAGCAGGGCGCGGTAGTCCTGCGCGAGGGAGCGCGCGGTCTGCAGCCAGCGTTGGGGCGAGTGCGCTGGGGGCGTGGGGGTCGCTGTTGGGGAGGTGGAGGGGGACGTGACAGTGGAGGCGGTGGTGTGGGAGGGGGAGAGGGACGGCGCGAGGGTTGAGGGCGAGGGGGGGAAGAGTAGGTGTTGGTTGGGCGTTTGGGATTGGGATTGAGAGTGGGTAGAGTGGGGGTGGTGCGAGTGGTGCAGGACGAGGGCGCGCAGGTAGAGGGATGAGACTGTACTCCGATGAGCAGTGCGGAAGGAGGCGGGCCAGGAGACGCTTGTGCTGGTGTAGAATGCAAACCACGTCCATAGGTCTGTTTTCTGGCTGGAGTCGTGGTCGGGTGCGTTGTCGTTGTAGTTTCCATCAGGAGAAGAAAGGGAGGAAGAAGAGGAGGACGGGGACGGGCGCACATCGCACACGCGTGCCGAGAGGACAATGGCGCGCCAGAGCAGACGCTCGACCCAGCGCCAGAGCTCGCGCAGCTGGGGAAAGATGGTGGACGTCCCTGAGGTGCCGGCGGAGAGGGAGGAGAACTCGGTGGCGAGGAGCGAGAAGAGGGGTGTGGCGGTCGCGTAGGCGGCGAGGGCAGTTTGGGGGGTAGTGGGGTGCAGCCGTTCGAGAGCCATGCCTGCGTGGGTTGGGGTTAAGGGTTAGGATGCGGAACAGGGAAGGGGAGGGGACGGACCTTGGAGACAGATGCTCCTGAAGGACTCGGTGAGTGCCCATCCGCGACTGTCTTTAATCTCTGCGACTGCGGAATCGAGGAGTGAGGCGAAGCTGGGGGAGGGGGAGAGGGAGGAGAGGGAAGGCTGCGCACTGGTGTGAACAGAGGAGAAGGGGACGGTGAGGAGGGATCCGGTAGTGGAGGGCGCGCTGGATGCGGAGGCGGGGCCCGGCGCGGTGGGCTGCAGCAGCTCCGGGACGCGCTGGAGGTGGGAGAGGCACGCGGCGGGGTCGGACAGGGCGTATGCATAGTAGGCTAGGGTTAAGTGTATGGTCTGATGAGGTGTTAGTAAATTTAAGGGACACAAAGGAAAGACACGCACATCGTAGTTCGCAGCCTGCATCGCCAGGAGCGCCTCGTACCGCGCCCTTGCCTCCTCCCGCCTTTCCTCCGGCAGCACGCACTCATCGCCCGCATCCACAGGCAGCGCCGGTAGATTCCCCGTGTGGTCGTCGTCCTCGTTCTCCGCGTTCGCGAGGAGCAGCACGGCCAGCGCATGCGTGTGCTCTGCGACGGCGGCGACGTCCGCGAAGCCCCTGCAGTGCTTGTTGAACTTGCGGAGGAGCTCGGCCCAGTTGAGGGGCACGCCATTGGGCGCGCGGGCGGGGGCGGGGCTGCGCCAGGCCCCCGCGGTGAGGGCGCCGCGCAGCTGGGCCCAGTAGTGCCGCGATTTTGGGGAGGGGGAGGAAGACATGCAGGTGGCGGTGTCACGCCGTGTGACAATGACGATGTAGAGGGATGTAATGCTTTATTTTTGATGGCATTCAATATTTGACGATGAGCGAGCCTACGACAAGCTTTGCGGCATCCGGCGACGAGGCGATCTCGAGAGTTATACACGTCGAAAAGGAGGCGCATGACGATCTCGATGCGTTCTATGACATCCAACCCACCGCCGACGACATCGTGCGGGGCGATTACAAACGGGTGCGTTCCATCTTCTTGCATCTTCATCCACACTCACCCCGCGCAGATAGCCCTCCAGTTCCCCGATGAGCTTCTGCACGACTCCGTCCCCATATACCGCCGCCTCAAATCCCTCATCGGGCCCGGGCGCGAGCTCTACGTCCTCGCAGACACCTCTTACGGCAGGCACGTCTGCTCCCCTCCCCTCCCCCCGGCAAACGCTTACTCTCCCCAAGTTGCTGCGTCGATGAAGTCGCGGCATCCCATGTCGAGGCGGACGCGATGGTGCATTACGGGCATGCGTGTCTTAGTCTGTACGTCCCCTTGTGGCTTTCTTTTTCTTCTGGTGCTGATTTATGGGCGCCGGAAGGACGGCCCGCTTGCCCGTCATTTACATCTTCGGGAAGAAGGATCTCGATGTCGACGAGTGCGTTGCAAAACTTGTTCAGGTCTTTAAGGAGAACACATCTCAGGAGAACCCACGCGTTCTGTTGAGGCACGATGTCGTGTATACCCATCTCGCCGGTGCGTGTTGTCCTTCACACTTTCAATTTGCACTCATATCGTATACAGAACAGCTTGTAGAAAAGCTCACAAAGGCACTGGAGCCGAGAGGCGTACCAGTGGTGTACGATCCCATAACAGTGTCGACGGTTCCGAGGGAGCCAGCGTCGACTTCGACATCGATATCAATATCTTCGCCATCACCTTCTCAGATAGAATCTCAACCACCACTGCCTACACAACCCGAAAACACCCCTGCAGAAGAAGAACCAGCAGAAGAGACGCGCTATACGACGATATTCTACATCGGCCCCGAGAGCCTGGGGCTCACGAACCTCCTCATGACAAACGCGGCGTGCGATGTGCGTCCACTGCTCCCTCCTTTCTTTCCTCTCGCCAACCTAACATCCCATTCGCCGCGCTAACATATCGCGCACGCAGGTATACACCTACGACCCAACCACTCGCACTGCACGACCAGACTCAGCGCGCACGAACCGCCTCCTCATGCGGCGCTACACCGTGCTACAGAAGGCGCGCGACGCGGACGTGGTGGGGATCTTGGTGGGGACGCTGGGTGTTGGTGTGTCCCTTTTCCTTTTCCGCTATCTTCCTTCTATAAAACCCCTGCGAAGAACAACACGCTAACCCTCTCTTCCTGCCAGCATCCTACCTCCCCCTCCTTTCCCACCTCCGCACCCTTCTCGCGCGCGCCCAAAAAAAGTCCTACACCATCAGCGTGGGCAAGCTCAACCCCGCCAAGCTCGCCAACTTTCTGGAGATAGAGTGTTTTGTGATGGTGGCGTGTAGAGAGAACAGTGTCGTGGAGGATAAGGTGCATTGCGGTTTTACGGTTTTGGAGGGTGAGTAGCTGATGGAGTTTTGCAATTGTAGGAGTTCTTGAGGCCCATTGTTACGCCATACGAGCTGGAGGTTGCGCTGAGGCCCGAACAGACGTGGACAGGGAGGTACGTGCTGGATTTTGGAACGCTATTAAAAGAGGGTACACAAGGTACATTGCTCGTTTATTTCCTACTGTTCCTACTTCTACGACCGACACTGTTCATCTCACCCCAGGAGACGAAAATGTTCAGCAAAAGGAAGACGGAGAAGATGCAGAGGAGGAAGACGACCCAGACCAGCCCGTCTTCTCACTCATCACAGGGAAGTACCGGCATGCGAAGCGGTACGGGCCCGTTCCGGGGGCTTCTGCACTTGCAGGTACTGGAGGAGCGGGGGACGACGCCCTGGTTCTGCGGAGTCAGGAGAACGCGTTGGCACGGGTGGGAGAGAGCGCTGCTGGTGTGTTCTTCTTTCTTCTTTCTTCTGTTATTGTGCAGGGAGAGCGGGTGGCTAATGTTTTACCCTGATACAGCACAATTCCTGCAACAGCGGACGTATCAGGGCCTTGAGGTGCGCCAGGGAGAGGACGCCCCGGGGGTGCTGGAGCAGGGGCGGAGTGGGGTTGCGAGGGGATATCAGGATGATCATCGGTAGTAGTGTGTTGGGAAAAGGGGATGTTTTTTGTAGGATTATTAGGTGGTTGGATATAGTCGGAGTCATTAAACCAATGTATAGAACTCTCTTTACATTTGGCAGGAATGAACGCTCCAAGAGTCGATAGGGACAAATACGCCAAAGATTAAATTTATAAATTTAAACAATCCTTGTCATTACAAAACAGATTTATTGTCATAACACTATTGCCAAATGCTCAAGCACGGGGCAAAATGCGTTCCAGCTCTCTTCTAGTTGTTTGCACTTTTGTTTAAGCGAATGTAAATATAAGCATGAAAAAGTGATCATCTGCAAAGGACGTACTGGTTGTCTCGGTTCAATTCTCTTTTCCAGTTCTCGGCATACTTCTTGGAGTATAGTTTCTAAGTTTGAATTCTCTGCCGCCAGCTAGAGGAGCAGAAGATCAATATTGTTGTTCAGTGAGGGGGAAATGACAATGTGATACCAAGTTGAAGACCTGCTGGATGATTTTCATATTCTTGACGATGGATTGGGCCATGGGACCCAGATCGTTGAGTTGTTGCAACTTCTCGGGTTCCAACCCTATCATATTGTTGCGGAATTCAAGCAGAGTATTGAGCTCGCGGGCAACATTTTCTATTCCAGATACCTTGATTAATTAGCTTTTTTCAGATCTTGATCTCAAGCAGATTAATATAAAAGGACACACCACTGTCGGAAGCTCAGAATTGAGAGTCTTTAATTCATGCGAGCATTGAGCCACCGGCTGTTGGGTAGTACTTATATGAGATACAAGGTTCAACCATCTGCATAATAATTTACTTGCCTTCCGGAGGTCATAATTGACATATTCCAATTTTTCCTCGATCGTGACTTCCTTATCGATGAGAATAGGAATAGTTTCAGACTTTGTATCTGCGTGTAGATAAGCTTCAAGCAGAAAGTACTATCAGCAAACTGTGTAAGTACGTACTACCCATGCGTGCCCTGATATATCGAACAGTTCTCGCCGATCGAGATACAACATCAGTGTAGTTCTTGTGATATACATATTAGCCGCAGCAGAATCAGATCGCTAGAATAAATAGAGTGAACTCACATGGCGGAGGTGAGCCCATGCAGGACCCAACCTAGGACGATTAGCATAACCGTCTTTGAGGATGTCCGTGCTATCAATAAGATGGATACCATCTTCCATCACACTAAATTCCTTGTTGACCGAAGAAAGGGAGTCGCCTAAGTGCTTCACCGCATCTGTGGCCGCGTTCCGGAGGTCAGCGATGGCAACGTTCGTGGTGCTCATTCTATAGTAGAGAAGTGTAAGCAAAGACAAGAGGGTATGGTTGTCGGAAGAAGTGGGTTGAGGATACCAATGTGCGCGAAGTGCTCCGCTATTTAAGTTCTAAGTGGTGGCTGAAATCGACACGATTTTCGGTACTATAGCGAACTAGATCAAGGAGGTAAAAAATCCCCGACGGCATATGAAATGCACGAGCTTTCTCGTGCCTCGTTTAGGCACCTATCCTCACTAGGGCTCCAAGGATGGTGCTGCTCTGGGCCTTATTCATGCATCGTACCTGAATGCAGAGCGGGGAGCTTGACCACGCTTGCGATTGTGAAAATACTGTGAAAATGTCGCCCATAGCCAGAAAACAATAGCCTGAGATTTCAGAAGGCTGATTCAAGGTTATCGTATGTTGCGTGGCAGTCCAAAGTCCAAAGGACGCGTCGGGGACGCGACTATGCCACCCTAACGCCTTTCAAACTCAGCGCAAGGTGCTTTCTCGATTTGGACACGCTTCACTCTCACGGAAGCCACCACGACTTTTGTTCTGGAGACCTCCATGAAGCCAATGCAGGCCTCTCATGGCCATCCACATCCCTCGACATCTGATTTTTGCCTTCAATACTGGCATTTGATTGCCATCGTCGCGACTGGGTGAGCTGTAACCTGTGGAACACTCCACTCCAGAGTCGCGCTCGAGACCAGAATAGAACGTGTGACGTCATGTAGAGACCATCATCCTCCTCAAAATCTCAGTCGTGCACGAAACATCCGCCATCTACTCTGCATATCTTCTCTTGCCAACTCCCAACCATGCCTGTCACCGCGAAAGCGGTTATTCTTCATGATATCGATACCTTTCTCGCCGAGTCCACGCAGTGCCTTCGCACGAGGGACATAGCCCGTCTCGTTAGCCCGATGAGGCTGGGCATGTTCATCTGGGATATATTCTACATTCTCATTCAGGCTGTCATCGTCGCTTTCTTCAAGCCCGTGAGTACAATTTTTGTCGTTTTTGTTTTGAATATTTAATGCTCATAACACTTTTTAGCCTCCACCCAAATCACCAGACCACCCACTCAACCCGACTGGACGCATTGCTGTCATAGGTGCTGGTCTCACAGGTGTATCCTCTGCCGCGTACGTCCTCAAGCTACTTTTCTTATTTTTCTGATTTTATTTGACTTTCTGTTCTTAGCCATGCGATAGCCCACAACTTCGATGTCGTCATCTATGAAGCCGGACCACGTTCCAGTCTCGGTGGAATATGGGCACATGTCAATAGGACTTCTGGACTTCAGCTCAACTCGCTTCTCTACCGCTTCCATCCTGGAGTAATATGGAGTCGAGCGTTCCCATTGAGAGATGAAATCGTTAAACGTGAAGCTCTTTCGCTTGTGAAGCATCCAATCCGCGAACTAATATTTTTGGGTGTTCAGAGATTGAAAACGTATGGAAAGAATATCATCTTGAACCACGGACTCGATTTGATGTGCGCATTCTCTTCCTTTATGCTCTCTTCCTTCGCCCGCTAATCTCCAGACACAGACACCTGTAACGTCTGTTCGACGGGCTCCGCCACCATCTCCGGGGTCTACAAGCGATGACCCGGACAGGTCACGCTGGATCATAAACGACGGTTCTGATGGCGTATTTGATGCAGTCATAGTCACGGTAGGAACCTGTGGAAAGCCAAAGTGGATCGGGTTGCGCGGTATGCCTAAGGACGCTGGTAAACTGACGGATGAAAAGGAACGTAATGAGAAAGAGGACAGTAGCGGTGCTACGCAGGATTCAGGCGACGAGAAGGAGAAGGAGAAGGAGGAAGGCGAGGAAAAGGAAACGCATACCGCATCCCACGATAACCATGAGTCGAAGCCAAAGCGCAGACGAGGCAAGAAGCAGGGAAAGAAATCGCATGGCCACGCTAACCACCACGACAATGATAGCGATCACGGTCACAACCACGACGAAGACGTCTTCACCAAAACCATCATCCACTCCTCCGAGCTCGACTCCTCGTCCTTCCAGCTCGAAGGCGGCGAGCGTGTTGTCGTCATCGGCAGCGGTGCCAGCGGAGTGGAGGCTGTCGAGACGGTCCTGGAGCGGTTTGGCAGCGTCGTGGATTTCGAAGGTGACAATGATACGAAGGGGCAGCGTAAGAGAGGCGCGGAGGTGTGCATGATTGCGCGCCATGATAAGTGGGTGATTCCCCGGAATATTGTCATCGACACACTCCTTGCGTCGCAGCCGTTTGGGAGGGAGATGCCTTTCAGGTAAGTGGATTTTAGACATTTTATAACCATCACATGCTGATGCTGTCTTTTTTCAGTTTCATACCGGAGTTCTTCCTCAGACATTGGCAATATCACGGTGTAGAAGATCTTGTTCCTCAAGAAACAGGATTATTCGAAAGCACACCGGTTAGCTATTCCTTCTAGGTCCCTGTTGCCATTACCCTCATATTTTACCCTTCTCCACTCCGTTCATCGTGATCATTCCAGGTCGTAAACGATGCCTTCCTCCACCATGTGCGCACCGGCCGCTGCTCCTATATCCGTGGGGAACCCGTGCGCCTGACCTCCTCCGGGGTCTTGGTGAAGCCGCGCAAAGAGAAAGCCAGGCATACTAGCGAGAAGGAAAGAGGCAAAGACGGGAAGATGGTGCAAGACGCGTCACACGAGGAACTGGTCGAGGCAGACGTCATTGTCCTCGCTACTGGATTCGAGAAGCCCAAGATCGACTTTTTGCCGGATGATTTGTTCCCGGAAGGATA
>JASFDH010001892.1:0-12819 GCA_036937195.1 Nidularia pulvinata
TCCTTCCTAATTGCCGCCCGCAAGCCTATCTCCTGTGATGCCGTACACTCGGCGGGGCTTCTTTTCCGCGGTGCCTCGTTTGGTCCTGTTTGCCAGATTCCATCTCACATGATGTAATCTTCTGCTTTAGGCTGTCGAATACTTTCAGCGCGTTCTCAGCCTGCAGGAGGAGAACGGCGAAGTCTGGAGCGCATTGGGTATGTCTTACCATACTAAGTTATATCCCAAGCTAACTTTGCTTTTCGAAGGCCATTGCTACTTGATGCAGGATGATCTCCAGAAGGCGTATTCCGCATATCAGCAAGCCCTCTATTTACTCCCGAACCCTAAAGTAAGTTGGTGCGCCATCTGCATCGATGCTTCCTGACCATCTTCTTTTTCAGGAAGATCCCAAGCTCTGGTATGGTATTGGCATCCTCTACGACCGATATGGCTCCCTGGATCATGCCGAGGAAGCCTTCTCCTCTGTCCTGCGAATGGACAAAGGTTCGTGTTCTCGCCGATTTGAATCTTTGACGGCTGTCTTGATTGATGGTACAGATTTAGATTTCGACAAAGCGAACGAGATCCTGTTCCGCCTCGGGATCATTTACAAGCAGCAGGGCAAGTACGACGAGTCCCTCGGTTGCTTCGATCGTATTCTCCGCAACCCTCCCAGCCCCCTCGCCCACGCGGACATATGGTTCCAAATTGGCCACGTTTACGAACAGCAAAAAGATGTATGCTTCTTTCGCTAACTTTTTTTTTTCTTTTTCTTATATTTCGTAATTTAGCACTTGCGCGCGAAAGATGCGTACGAGCGTGTTGTTGCTGACAATCCAGGCCACGCAAAAGTTCTCCAGCAGCTTGGTTGGCTGTATCATCAGGACGGGTCGTCTTTCCAGAACCAAGACCTCGCCATTCAATATCTAACAAAGAGCCTCGAGGCTGGTAAGTCTGACCTGCCATTCATCGCCTTTATTTTACTTACCCGAACATTTTAGATCCCTCCGATGCGCAGAGCTGGTACCTGCTCGGTCGAGCTTACATGGCCGGGCAAAAGTATAACAAGGCATATGAGGCCTATCAACAAGCGGTCTACCGGGACGGCCGCAACCCCACTTTCTGGTGCTCGATTGGAGTCCTTTACTTTCAAATCAACCAGTTCCGCGACGCCCTCGACGCGTATTCTCGTGCCATCCGCATCAACCCCTACATCTCTGAAGTTTGGTTCGATCTTGGTAGTCTATACGAGAGCTGCAACAACCAGATCACCGACGCCATCGACGCGTACGCTCGCGCCAGTGAACTTGATCCGTCGAATCCCGCTATCACTCAGCGCCTTCAGTTGTTGAAGACCGCGCAGGCGACTGGCGGCCAACTTCCAGCTGCACCTGGACCCCAGGACGTGCACCCAACTGCATATGCAAGCGCCGTCGTGCCGCCTCCAGGACTTTCTGGTCCGCCTCTTCTCCTCCAGTCTGCGAACCATCGCCCCGTCTTCCGTGCTGATTCTCGTGGCCCCTCTAACGAGATCTCATTGCCGCCTCCAGCCCAAGTGACCAATGGTCGCTCTTCGCCTCCATTCAGAGGTGGCCCACCTCCTCCAGTCATCCTGGATGAGAGCCGTCACGTTCCATCACACACTCCCCTGGCACCAATGGAGGTTGATCGGCCGTCCGCGCATGGACGCGACTATCCTCCACCTCCTTCGCGTAGCAACTCGACCCGTGGTCCTGTCGGTCACCAAAGCCTTCTTCTCCAACACCCCGTGTCTCAGCCACCTCCTGCCGACGACCATAGGGGTAGCGCACACCCGCACCATCAGGATGCGTACTACAGCCGTGGCAACCGTGGTCATTCGCGGTCCATTTCACCACCTCTCCACGCGAGCCGGGGTCGTTCTCCCCCAGGTGCATATCAGAGCTACCCCCCGCCTGCACGTCAGCCCGTTGGACCTGCTCAGCCTAGCGGGGTATCTCAGCGATCACCTCGGATATACCCTCCGAGTCATGAGAACAGCCGGCCCGTTGAGCAGGAAGGCAATTGGGAACGGCGCCCTGCCGACCATCGCGAGTGGGAACGCCAGGATCGGGAAAGGCGTCCTCGCCATAGCGGCGATTACCCTAGCCACGGTTCTCAGCAGCAGAGTGCACCTTACACTTCTCGTTCCCCAGGCCCCAACGGCCATCGTGCACATAGTCCTCCAGAACCATCGCCTCGTAGTCATCCCGCACGCTATTGGGACTCGAAGCCGCCTAGTTCTTCCTCTCAACGTCCCCCGTCGCCGCCTCCACCACCACAGCATCACGAGTCCTCAGGTAGGCGGTATGACCCCCGTTACGACGCCCGGGATGCGAGGGAGGCTCGCGATTACGACGTCGATCAAAGGAGCGAGCCTCGCAGCTACGCCGCGTCGCCAGAAGGCTTCCGGAACGCGGCGCGCAACGCACCTCCCCCTCATCTCGTCAGCAACAACGCGCGTGGGTCGGAAAGCCCACTTTCTGCACCTATCGATGCCAAGTCCCGACGTCGCCCGAAGGAGAGAGAGGACATGCCTGCACAGATGCCCCCGCAGATGCCCCCTCAGCCGCCTTCATCCATGTCTCAGGAGCAGCCCAAGAAGGAGCGTCGGAAGCGCGTGACGAACAGGAGGACTAAGGAGGAGCAGATGGGCTCGGAGACACCGAAGCTGTACGGCTCGGATCGCGCTGGCCCTTCGTACAAGTCGCAGGGTTATCCTAGAGCGCCAGGTTCCCCAGAGAATGGCAGCTCCAATGGATCGGGTTCTTCGCGGTCGGTCCAGCCTTCTCCCACTAGCGCTACCCCTCGTCCACCTTCGAGAGTCGTTGATGACGACTACGATGAGCCCGGCGTTGCCGACGCTTTGATGGGTCTGTCGCAATCTGGGTACCGCGACCCGCAGGAGATGCACGCACTCGAAGGCCCTTCGCACTCGCCCACTGTCTCGTCCGGCAGCAGGCACGATCCCTCTCCCCGCCCTCCTCCATCGCATCGCAACTCCGTCTCATCAACGAGAAGCCACGCGTCGCCGCCTTCTCAGTCAGCGCCTCTGAAACGGCCACTGAGTCCAGGACCTGAGGAGTCTGACAACAAACGTTCACGGATGGACATCATGAAGCGTAGGCCCTCCTCTCCTTCCGGCCGACGCACCCCTATACCTTCGACGCGACCCTCGCCCATTCCATTCCGCACGCAGCCCGCATCGCATTCCCCGGAGGCGCGTCAGCCCCAGCCTCACGACCCGTATCCCCCGAGCCCGCCCCTCCCAGCCGTGCTTCCTCCTCATCCCCGACCTATCGGGTCTGGGCACTCGCAATCGCACAACGGGTCCACATCAATGGCGTTGCCGCCCATTGTCACATTGCCCCCTCAGGCGACGGCTCCCTCTCCGCCAGGGGATCGTGATCGCGACGATAGGATGCAGGTAGACACGAGTCGCTCGTCCTCTCCCCCTCCTCGTGGCAAGATACCTGAATCTGTCCATCGCCCGATGTCACGGTCGCCGCCTACGAAGCATACTCCGTCGCCGCCTTCTGAGAAGAAGGACTAAGCCATTATGACCTCTCGTTTGTTAGTTTTGACGTTGCTGCTATTGTACATATACACTCTGCTTGGATTTTTTTTTTTGCACATGCTCGCTATATTCTCTTCAACAACATAAAACTGATACCTGTATATGATTGAATAGAGCATCTATTATACTCATGTAGCATAGTTAGCTATCTTGCTATAAATATTGGCATCTTGCACTGTTTTGGTGTTCATGGCGCGTAATATCCCGTGAGAATCGAAACAGTCTGAGAGAATGAACTTCATTTACTGTAATCATGTTCTTTGTGAAACATCTCATTTTGTAAGATGACGATATATTTACATAAGTGGGAAATGAATTACATATGCCATGCCGCATGCAGTGTTACACCGAAAAGCAGTTTACTACCAGGAACAATTCCGCAAGCCTCCACGCGTTTAAACAGGGAATAGAAGCAAGGTCAAGCAATTAAAGATAAATATACCTCGTAAGTAAATGCTCCGAGCACACATGTTGAATGCTAACGACATGGCAGAAGTTTGGAGTCTTTTGGAGAATGCGATTGTGGTTCTCCCATGGCTGGGAAACGGGACGCCGTAAGGGCGATCGATCCTCGGTATTCCGTTACGAAGGCAGCCTATGTATATAGGTGCAGAACCCGCCAGCTTCCCGGATGGTGAATGTGTGATTGCGGAGGAGCCCATTTATAGACATTATTTTGTATGTTGAACCGGCGATAATCACGGGCAAATTCGAAGAAGGAAGATGGGCTTGATTTCCAGTGTCGCGACTCGGGGGCAAGGACAGACTGGGGACATGTCTGATCATCGGCTCTGATGCGCGAGGTGTGCAGATCTGACTGGAGGATTCTGATGTCGGGCTCGCGGTGTGCTATAATACTTTACATAGCGCGAGTTGATCCAAAGCCGCGTTTAAATAAACTTTGAATGTGACGTGAGTGCCACCTGCCATAAGAGACGTCGATGTGCGGAAATACTGCTGTGTCACTGTCAGAGGACGGACAAGGGTAGGCTGTAGCGAGGGGGCTATAAATGAAACCTTCATGAAAGGGTCTAGGTGAGGGCCATGGGGGTAGATAACATCGAATGATGAGACGGACGGTGCTTAGAGTGTTCGTGACTTCTATCACTCACTAAAAGTTGTTCGATGTGATGGGGGGATGTCCCAGCTCGACGGGTGGCAGATTATGGTTAATTTTATCGCGGAGACCTATTGATGCTGCGGAGCGAATACATATGGTTAATGTGGAATCCTGGGTTGAGATAGCACATTACGATTATATAAGTCATGGCCAGCTTGATGAGCAGTGATATCAGGGTCAATTAGCGGGAGTTGACGTATATTCCAGAGAGAACTTTCAATAGGGAACTGTGACGAGTGTCCATTGCGGGTTTATAACGTAGATCAGAGAGCAGGGTGCGATAGATGGACGGCTGCGTAGAGGAATATTCGCGGGCGATGATTGCGGTGATGGTGTTTGCACTGGACAAACACGCTGTTGGCGTGCGTCGTGTTGTTCGTATTTGTTAAGTCCACAACGACGACTATCGCGCGCACGCACCGCTGCGTTCCCTCAGCGCTGCACTTGCTCGCCCTCTGCCTTCCATGTCATGACCCCAGAACCTGCCCCAATACCTCTCTCTGGGCCGTTACAGCCTGACGCGCACGCTCCTTCGCCGGCCCTTGGTTCTGCGCATTCTCTTCTGGTGATATCATCTGCGGGCGCGGCGGCGGATTCTGGTGCTGGGGAACATGAGCGGGCCGAGGAGGAAGATGCTATTCGGGAAGAAGGAGCGCCCGGATATGTGCATGAAGAAGAGGGGGAGATGACTATGTTAGAGGAGACAGTAGTGGCGGGCGACGAAGATCGTGGTGGTGAGGAGGAGCCTGAAGAGAAGGGGGATGAGGTTCTTGGTGCTGATATTCGTCACTCGCCCAGCTTAGATTCTCTGGAGAAAGTGAATGACTACCAACATCTCTCAGACAATGTACAGGAGAAGGATATCGCTGCGTCTTGGGACCCGCTGCACAGGACGGGAGAGGCAGAGTCGAAGGAGACGCCCCCGATCCATGATACCACATTGGTTGTTGAGGAGGGCGATGTAGTCGACTCGAATGGGCGGCTGCTCTTCCCGGATTCGCCTGCTGGCTCGCGGCGCGCATTGAACCTCCGTCTTGATATCAAGCAACCCTCACCGCAGCCATGGGACCTCATAGAGCCGCCAACAAGCAACAACGACAAGCAGGCATATTCTGGAGCGTCCAAGTTCCGTACAATGCAGCAATCGTCGTGCGTGCCTACGTTTCCTCAAGCTTAAATCTTAAATTTTAAATTTAAAGCTAATTGCGTTTTTGTTGGCGTCTGCTGCTGCTTACAGAAACCATACCCGTGCACCTATACCCAAATCTTCTTATTACTTTGGACCACCCCCTGCGGACTCGGCATATGGCACGCCCCCAATAGGACATATTGGCGTGCACCATCCGCGCGAGATTCTGCGCGTGGAGAGGGATTACACCGGCGGAGAGCTTATACAGTTTGCTCCTATCTATCCTCTGGAACTGGAGGGCCGAGTGCGTGTTCTTTATATTGGAGGTGTGGAATGGGCCACTTACGTTAATTGACATCTCTTTGTGGTACAGATAACGCCGACGCAATTTCTAGAATCGATCAACGCCATCAACGAGCGGCTCATCTCCGCATATAGCCTCCGGCATGCATTTGTGGACAACATGCTAGCCGTGTTTAGCCTGCAACTGTCGCGTTTGTTCGTGACAACACACTTTGAGAAGGTGGACCACCTTCATCGTTACTCGCCGCATCTTCTGGCTGATAGTGATTTCGACAGGAAATGGAACGTGTTCGATACCTGATTGAGGATCTGAACGCCGGGCTGTACAATCCGGTCGGGCTGAATATCCTTTGGCCACGGGATGTAGCCTTTTTATATGTGCGTCTCTATTTGAGCGATTGGTGCATAGTTCCTTGACTGACGGATCAACCACGTCTCTTTTTCTGGGGATTTACAGCTCGAGATCGAGTACTACGTCAGTCTGCTTACCTTCTTTCATTTCGTTTTTGGCTTGGTGAGACTGACTGAGGCGTGTTTGTGCAGTGACAGGCCGGTGCTCAGCGATAGTTATCATCGCCACCCCCACGAACAAGGAGGGGTTGTTTCGATGGATGCGGACATGTTTGATGTATGGGATGCTTTTTCCTTTTAGTGCGAGAAGCGTTGGGTGTGTCTTGACCGCGGGACTCGGGCAGGGTCTGTGGAGGGTCTTGTGTGCATCTTCCTTTTTGTGGATCCGGACAACTCTTCGGGTGGCCGGATGAGTGTATCCGAGTGCGATGGCCCTTCGCAGCAGGCACGAGATAGTGATGCTTTCGTTGGTTAGGGTGTAGGTATATTATTAATAATAGAATAGAGCTAGTGATCGACCGCCGAAGGGGCCACATTTTGGTGTCGATATATGTGCTTCCTTGGAAACGCTTACCAGATGGGGCGCGCGCTGATGAGTGTTGAGTCGGGCCTACCAACCAGAGATGCGCCAGGATGGGTTTCGAGTCCAGAGAGCCAACATATTGGGTGCTCCATTTCGAAATGCCAAGAGTTATCATCAGAGGCAAGGCCATGATAGTCGGACGTTTGTCGGGTTTAGAGAAGGGTCGGGCAGATAACCAGGAACATGACTCGAGAACGCGGGTGCGAGTCGGGGGAAGGAGGCGGGGAGGTCGCGCTCTTTAAAAAGTCTTTGCAAGGTGCGGTCATGGACGGGGTGAGGGCCAATGGGAGGGGCTGGCGAGAGGGGCGGAGATGAATGTCAGAGCAGTGTTGGTGTATTCCCGATGGGATCTGAGGGGAGAAGAAGCCGTAGTGAGCCGCGGCAATGCGAGTGTGGTAGAAGATGGCTGGAATGGAGACGCGCAAGGACCGACGTAGAGGCCGGACAGGGTTAGGGTTAGAGACTTAGCTGCCGGATGACGCGGCCTAAATAAATAAAAAATAAATCCCTAAAAGATGACGCACGTGATGTGCTTTGTCAGTACGATAGTGTTTCCTCTTGCTCAGCACCTTCGTCTCTCATCGCCGTCTCTGCCCATTGCGCCATGGATCCATTTCACGATGCCACTCCTCTCTGGGACCTCTCCCATGCCTCGTCGTTCTCCCAGCTCCCCGACGATGACTTCCTCGCTCTCCTCCAGAAGCAGTTCCCTGTTTCCCCGGATACAGCATATCCCACCTTCACCGACGGCGTCAACCCCCAGAACATCTCCCAGTACCCCCTGCCCACCCTTACCCCACCCTCTGAGGACAGCAGCCCCAGCCCACCCAATTTGAACCAGGCAGACTCCCCGGAGGAGTCCAACGATTTCGGCCCAAAGCGCAAGGCAAGCTCAGAGGATCTCGACGAAGAGCCTAGCCAGAAAAGCCAGCACACAAGTGAGCACTCCTGCCTTTTTGACGAGATCTGTCCTTCAATTTCCGCCTAGTGAGCAACGATAAGAAAGGCGCCTCCTCGTCCAGCTCCCGCCGCAAATCCAGTGGTGCATCTGGTCCAGTAAGTCCCTTGTCACTCGTTCTGTTGCAACCGCTAATTATTTGCTGCAGCCAAAGGACGAAACACGGCTGCTCAAGCGCAAGGAGCAGAACAGAGCCGCCCAGCGGGCCTTCCGCGAGCGCAAGGAGAAGCATGTCAAAGATGTAAGCGCCCTGCCTCTCCTATCGCCTCTTTCGAAATTGACCTTTTCCAGCTTGAGGATAAGGTGGCCGCGCTCGAGGCTAAGAACGAGCAAGCGCTGAATGAGAACGAAAATCTGCGTGATCTGCTCTCGCGGCTCCAGAGTGAGAATGTGCTGCTCAAGCAGACATCTTTTACTTTCTCTGTGCCCAAGAATAGTGCGAGTAGCGCAGATCAGAATACCAACAACAATACAACTGCCCGTCCTTTTACCGCACAAACTCCAGCATTCACATCCTCTGTCTCCTCGCCCTCTCCACCATCCGCCATCGCATCTCCCTCGTCCATAGCACCCTCGCCAAAGCCTTCAAACCCCATCGATTGGAGTTCACTGACCACTTTCGATCCTAATGTGCTGAGCCTTCTCGAAGATGCCCCGCAGCCTACTGCCACACAGGGTGCGATGAGTATGGACTTTGGCTTTGGGGAGAGCTCGACTGGTCTCGCAGAAAATGCGCCGTGGACAGCGATCGCGAGCAACCCTATGTTCACGTCCTTTATCGACTCGTTCTCACAGCCTGTGGGTGACTTCTCTATGAGTAATCCTTCGCCTGCGAATAGCTCGGGTAGCAACGGCAACAACAACAATACGAATACAGCAAACAACGGCAATACGAATGGGTTCAATTTTGATATGAGCTCGTTATCGACGTGGCCTACACCGTCTAGCACATCGCATGACCCGTCACTGGAGGATTTATTTGCCACCTGGGGCGCAACAGGGACAGATCAGTTCTCTTATCCCACGGAATCTCAGGCTTCAATAAGCCCCATCGCGCACCATGCGGTGATGAACATAAGTACGAGCCACTCTAACAGCCCGAAGAACACCGCCGCCCGCTCACCCGCCGCCTCCTCCTCGTCATCCTCCTCGTCCCCAGCATCAAGCACATCAGATCCGATGTTCAGCAACTCGCCGCGGAACAGCAGCTCGACGTCCGACTCGGAGATGGGCCACGGCAGCGACTCTGGGTGCCCCAAGACGAAGTCGGAGTTGGTGCATCGCATTGCGTCGGAGGGTGCGTCGCCGTTCGCGCCGAGCAACCCGGTAAGGAAGAGCACGGACAATCTGCTGGGCACGATGGTGACGTGCTCCGGGTCGAGCTTTCCCATGACGCAGAAGAGCGATAAGAACGTAGAGGTGCTGAGTGCATGGAGAAGTATCACTCAGAACCCAAGTTTCAAGGTTAGTCTCCTTGTGATTTTATTTTGGACGGTGGACTAACTGTATTTTTTTGGCGATGCAGGGAGTGGACATCAACGAGCTCTGCCATGAGTTCACGAACAAGGCACGGTGCGACGGTACGAAGGTGGTGCTTGAGCCGCAGGGGGTGAACTCGATATTGGAGACCCTATCGAAGAAGCAGTAGATGCGTATGCAGCCAGATGCTGCACCACCCACGCTTTCCTCGATACGCTACTTTTTCGACAAAAACCCACACGGATACACTTATATACAACACACACAACACTGCCACACGCATATACACCGGTTGGCCTCTCAAGCCCACCAGCCCGCGCCTGCTCACGGGTCTCGATATCTGCCGTGGGCTTGGGAGGACAAGACTTCCTAAGACCTCGCTGCGCCCTTTGGGCGCTGCTACTATCCCCAATGAAACGAAATTACCCTTTCTTAGAGTAAATCCGGGGAGCTGGGGGGGCAGGACAAACGCCCCTCCCCCCCTCTCCTCGGATACCACAGACATTCCCACCCTGTCTTCTGTACCGATTCCGCCGTTTTTTTACCCGCTACCCTGCCATGCACGATTCTACCCGTCTGCTCTCTTCGGTTTCGTCTGTTGTATTGAATATCCTTTCGCATTTTCTGCCCTACACCACCGCTCGTTATTGTGCTCCCGTCGCCTCTTCGTTGCCTTGTCGCCTCGCTCGCCGCCCTGGGTTTATTATTATTTCGTTCGCTGGGGTTGTATGCTGTAGATGGTGAATGCAAGGAGGAGGAGGGGGAGAGACGACGAGTTGTGGACTTGTATGGAGATGGCAGCAGCCCGCGTCCACTCTTGTCAGCTTTGCGGCTGGAGGTGGATGCTGGCTACTTCTGCATACACCTCCGACCTCTGGATGGAAACTAAACTTTATCCCTATGGAAAAATAGTTCTTGTATTTGTGTCTCCTCATTTGCCAGCTACTAGCTCTCATCGTCATTTATTACCTTTTCAATTAACCACAGATGTCTCGTTCGTATTATAATTATTAAAATGTTTCTGGGCTCGATAAATTTGCGTGTGAGCTAGCTAAGTGTGATTCGGTATGAAATGACGTCGGAGTGCTGGATGTCGACATAAATATCTACGCATGCCTTTGGAGATGCTTGGTCGTAGATACCTGGGTAGATGTTTTTACGGCAATCTCGAGTCGCTTCGACGCTGGTGCTTAGCGTCCCATGACGAAACTAGTGATTGTCGAAGTGACGTTTCTCGTCGACGAAGGAGGATCGCCAGCCTCGATCGCATGAAGGCTATCGAGGGGAAGACAGATTATTTATACCAGCTCATTTTAGCTCTTATTTATAGCCCCACTGTCGCTCCGGGATCCGACGTCGAGGGCGGGGTTCACACTAATAGACGGGGCCCCCTAAGGGTCTGACAGGCTTATCCTTGCTTGTTCCATGGATAACGCGGACATGGATCTATACTCTTGGATCGACGACGGCAGCGACAACGCACAGATACGATTAGATCGATTGTGCCTAAATACGGACATGTACAAAATACACCTCGAACGATTACATAGAAGAAAGCAAAGTAGAAAGCTACAACCAAATCGCAATACGTAGAGTAGAAAATAGTAGAATCATAATGGAGAAGCATAATCACTCATCGTCACTAGGAGTCGATAGATACTCCTCGTCGCTGAGCACCTGTCTCCGAATAGCACTTCGACTTCTCGAAGGCACAGGTCGCTCGTCCTCGTCCATAGGGGTCAGAGCGGAATCGTAGGAGCCTGTGCTACCTCCTGCAGGTGGTGCACCGGGCAGTCCAGATCCAGTCATTACCCGATCATACGCAGCATCGAAGACCTTCTCCATCTCCTCAGCGTCCACGTACACCCACGAACCTTCTTGGTTGTACGTGCGCGCGTTACTGAACATCTGCCTGAAGTCACTCCGGTAATGTTCAACAGTCTTGTAATATCCGCTGTTGGCACGTTTCCGCAGAGTGGACAGGGCGATAGGCGTCGTGATGAGTTGATAATAGTCGGGGTAATCCTGTAGTAGCCAGTGAGATATAAGTACGATATATTACGTATGAAGCACATACCCGCTTGTCGGGAAGATCCCGGAAGAGCTCGCAACGCTTCCGCCCATCCTCAGCTTCGCATGCTAACACCGCCTTGTAGCATTCCGTGAATGCCTTCTTCATCTTCTCGCGCACCGCAGGAGTAATGTCGCCACCCGTTCCGCCTTTCGTCTTGCGACGTTTCTGATGGAGTCTGAGTAACCAATACAAGTAACGAAGTAATATAGGTGCATACCTGATCTGGCTCGTCCTCCTCATCGTCCGCTGCGGACGGAGTAACAGACATTGACTTTACACCACGCTTCCTCTTCGAGCCAGAAGGCGCATCGTAGTCAGATACTTTGGATTTGCCCTTCTTACTCTTACGACCACGGCCGTCAGTGTCCGATATAGGCGTCCCGCGAGCTGAGGCTTCGGCGTCCTTGAGAAGCTTGTTTGTCGCTCGTCGATCCTTCTTCTCCTTCGCCCGTTCGGATAGCTCAGTTAAATCTTCGCCTTCCTCCAGAGCCTGTGTTACGCGTCTGAGCCGAAGGCATAAGGGGCAAAAAATTATTCAACTCACCTGAGCCCAAGCATCGTCACTGAGGCCATCATTATAGCTAACGACGTTCCTCCTCCTCTGCCCACGACCTTCAATGAGTTCTTCCTCGTCCTTGACTTCGAAGGGCTCATCAGTCTGGTAACACTCAGGCAGCTCCTCTAATTGTATTAGAGGTGGCGGAGGTTTGCCCCGGTTGCCTTGAGTTCGCCAGGCTTCGAGGGCGTCCCGTTCTCGCTGCATGTCGATTTCACGGAAGATCCCTGCCTCCTTGTCGGTACGCGCAATCAGATCATTAAGTTCATCGTCGTTCAT
The DNA here is from genome assembly GCA_036937195.1 of Nidularia pulvinata. Lineage (NCBI taxonomy): Eukaryota > Fungi > Basidiomycota > Agaricomycetes > Agaricales > Nidulariaceae > Nidularia > Nidularia pulvinata. The sequence continues at coordinate 12,410 of JASFDH010001892.1, forward strand.
GTCGCCGGCTTCTTCGTTCTCCTCTTCTTGGTCGGCCTCGAGAATGGATCTCAAGAACTCTTCCTGCTCCTCCTGTGTTGACTTGTTATCGAAACGACCGGCTTGGATGACCTTGTCGTCGATATCGAGCTTGAAGCGAGCCCTCTGGTACATGGCTTCTTCTACACTCTTCTCCGTGATGAAGCGGAGAATGAGCACGGCCTTCGTTTGGCCGATACGATGGGCACGATCCTGGGCTTGTAAGTCGGCATGGGGATTCCTGAGTGAGGGAATAAAGTGTTAGTTGACAGCCTTTTGTAAGCTTTCTTGAGGCATTCTTACCAATCAGAGTCGAAGCTATTTTCAAGCATTATATAGTCAGCAGGGAAATAAAAGAGATATGTCATCAGGACTCACATAATAACTGTGTC
>JASFDH010001893.1:0-12819 GCA_036937195.1 Nidularia pulvinata
GCGGATTTGTGGAGGAAGGCAGGCAGCGAAAGGCGTTATGGGACAATGGCGTCTGGAAAGATATCATATTGATGGGCTTGCTAGAAGAAGAATGGGCGGAGAAAGTCAAAAGCGAGAATGAGATATCTGCTTAGTAGTTCGAATTTTCGCATCCTGGGAGTGTAATTCAATCTTAAAGACATATGCTTGAGTTTTCCTAGCAGTGTGATACTTGGTGAAGAGACAGGATGATAGGATACAGTGACGATCGGATGACTCGGCCAGTCGTGTAGACGCACGTCACGCGCGGCTGCCTCCCAAACCGGGAAGTGGCGATGCGAGTGCCACTTGCATCTCGCATTCACCCATCCATACTCTCAAGCCCCCAGGCCACCCTATACACCGCAGGACGACGGTTATCATCCAGCGCTGAAGTTTTCTTCCTATAATGTGCTGGGGCGCTACTGAACACACCAAATGTCATCGAGGACACCCCTACGCACATCGGCAGTCCGACATGGTTGAGGAGAAGGCCTAGCATAGGTCCGGAGCCCCAAGTGCCAACAGGTCGGAAAAGAATAAGGGAAAGAATACTCTGAAGGGCGTGCGGAATAATTTGATCAGCTACAACAAGGGCAGCGCTACAGATTCACCGCCCTCCGAATGCCTGGTGCGTAGCTCCGTGCCACATGTCCTGCCTTCCGCCTGCTCGCCCAGACGACTCTCCTCTTCCAGAACATCCACGACTTCACATATCTGCTATAGACGCTATTTTCCTGTTTCAAGAGCTTTGACGGATTCAGATCCAGAAGTTTCGCCTCCTAGCACCAGACCCACTTCATTTTGAAGCTCAATTCGCCTTAGTTTGACTGGCTCAAGCGCAATTTCAAGTCTTACAACTTGTATTTGGCTATTGGAACGATGAATGGTTAGCCTCACGGGATTTCTGGGCTGGTGCAATGGCGCATTCCAGTTCACGATTTGTGAACTGCGAGATGTACCCCGATAACGTACCATACGTCCCGACGCGCATGGTGCTCGTGAATGCTATGGTCTTGACAGCTGGAGCGGGAGAAGAATGTTTCGGCGTATCATTTGACGTTAATATTACCCCTCGTCCTGTCTGATAAATGCCCCGCCTGAATTCGATACTAAGGCTGCCCACTGACAAATACATGTAATAAGACGTCAGCTCGTACTGCATTGAGTCATGCATCATCCTTCTCTGTTCCATATTTATGCTCCTATACAATGTTCAATTTATGAAGTTCCCCAACGGTTATCACGAGTACGTTCCTTTCACCTTAAGTATTCCCTTCTTGCAGCCCGTTCCTAACGCTCCAAGAGCTTTCTCCCTCTACGACCGCCTCTGCCTTCGCTCCAGTGGACCTTTCATCGACGGTGTGAAAACGAGCTTCAGAAAAACTCAATAATGCATATAGAGTATATTAAAGGCACTCTACACACTTGAATCATTTGCTGGGGATGTGAAAGGTGCAGGAGACGCAAATGTTTGGGCAGTGTAAATATTTGATGCCTCCATGAACACTAGTACTACACTGCTTAACCTTTTGTTTTTTTTTTATACAGCCCTGTTTTAATTACCAGTAGGGGCATGTACTTACACAATTAGAGACATTGAGCATAAGTGCACGAATGTAAGCTTTTGCAAAAAGTCCTGATGAAAATGGCAGGGAACGCGGTCGTCACAGGCATCAAAATCCCATAGTGACACTCGTGACAGCCATTTGCATCTCCCGTTTTTTTGTATCGAAAATCGGTCATCGTCCTACCACACCATTTCTCAGTTAAAAAATTTGAATTTTCTATAGGAGGCCGGAATCACGTTTGGGAATGCATCTATAAGATGTGATAGGTTAATCTCAAGTTTGTGGCTCAGGATAAAAGTTTCATAAAAATTTTGCATGTCTCAACCAGAAGGTTCTAGGCTGCCAGTGGCTAATTCACCGCTCACTTCGAATTTTTAAGTCAGTTCATTTGACGCTCGTCCATTTAAAATTGGGATGAGAGCCGGGAACAAGTTGGGGATGAAGAACAAGACAAGAAGCCTGTCGATATCTCGTATATCATAATTACATAATTGGTTGATATCTTGCTCTCTTAGTCATGCAGCAACTTCTGAGGCAGTGTGCAAAGGCGGCAATTTAAGGTTCTTGAACGCCCAGTTGTTTCTCAACTGCGAACGCCATTGCGTGTCTAGATGCGCGTGGTAAGCCCAGCAATCGCCATTTTTCGTCACATTCATGCTGATATATATTCTATCAAGAGTCAGGATGCTTCGGCAGATGACGGCGCAGCGACAGTCAGAACATCAGCTCTTCCAGAGTGCGAGGGAGTTTGGAATATATGGAGGAACTTTCAATCAAGCTGGGACGATAAGCACCATCGTAAACGCTGGAGGAGGGCATAATCTGAAGGGTGCGTCGAGACCACGTCTAAGAAGATGTGTAAATGATTTACTTTAGACTAGGGTTGGGGATCCTTTTACAAAATATTGCCTCCAGTGCATTCCACAACTCGAAGGACCGATTTGATCCTCCAAAATGCCATCCTAACACACGAGTTGCTGTATTGAAAACGATTGCAAACTGGGTGAATGACCCTTCTTCGAGTAGCATCATGTGGATCTATGGGGCTGCCGGCGCCGGAAAGTCTGCCATTATGCAGTCAATCGCTGAATACCTGTACAGCGAAAAGAAACTTGCTGCTAGTTTCTTCTTCTCACGAACTGCTTCTGCAGAGCGAAGAGGTGCAGAACGACTCATTGCGACGATCGCATATCAAATTGCATTGTCACTTCCAGAAGCTCGGAAGTACATCATACAGGCTACTGAGAACGACCCTACAATTTTCTCTCGTTCTTTGGAGACCCAAGTGAAGTATCTTCTCGTCGATCCTCTTGCTTCTGCAGGAATATCCGGAGAGACTGAAAAGAAAGTCGTTGCCATCGACGGGTTGGACGAATGCCAGGATGAAAAGGTTCAATGTTCCATATTGCGAGCAATCTCCGGATCCCTCAAACATCTTCCCCTATGCTTCCTAATCGCCAGCCGACCAGAGCCAAACATTCTTCGTACCTTCAACGAGAGCGAGATTGATGGAATGACTGTTCATTTGGTTCTTGATGACTCCTTCCATCCAGATGAAGATATAAAGACATATCTCTGGAGTAAATTTGACGAATTAAGGCAAAACCATATATTAGGATCATCTCTTGCAAAAGCATGGCCTTCTCACAAGGACATAAATATTTTAGTAGAACGATCCTCTGGTCAATTCATCTATGCATCGACTGTGATGAACTACATACATAATCCGGATCAGCACCCTGACAACCAGCTTCAAATCATCCTCGGGTTATCTCTCTCTCACCATGGCAGTGCTCCTTTTGCTCAACTGGATGTGTTGTACAAGCATATTCTGTCCCGAGTCAGTGATAGTGTCCTTACACTCCGGGTACTAGGCTGTTTACTACTAAACCACCCTGCATATCGACCACTTGATCTCCCCCAAATGATGGTACCAGAATTTGTGGATGCTTTTCTCTGTCTCAGGTCCGGAGACACTCGGCTAGCGCTTTCTCGTCTCCACTCTGTACTCTACATTCCCCAGTCCGAGGATGATACAAAGCGCAACATACACTTTTTTCATAAATCATTTCGGGATTTCATCTTTGATCGTTTCCGATCTGAAGAATAATACTTCGTCGACATTCAAAGAGTACATGGAGAGGCTGCAAAACTCTGTCTTCGACACCAGAACAGGGGTAACCACTATATGCAAATCAAATGATAATGACCAACTGCTGATCTGTTTTCTTCAGCATCAAATTGCAGTTCGCTCTTCCGTTACTCGTCGAAATATTTTGTTTTTCATCTGTTGAACTCAGATGCAATCAGTGCGAGGGACCTCATGGCTGACTTCAATCCTTTGGAGTATATCCAATTTTTATCTCAGAAATTTGTGGCAGGCTATACGCTTACTTATAGCTTACCAATCGAACAAATCATCGCTTTGGCAATGGAAACATCGGTGAGTATCATATTTTATTTGAAAACATATCTCTACATCTCATTTAATTCATGCATCTTTAATATGAAGCCGGGTACAAAAGGAGAATTGCAAGGTATATTGCACGAATTCCAAACGGCCTTCGATAAATATCATCATATTATACTTGAAAGCTACCCACAGGATCAGGACCTTCCTTCCTTCATTTTTCTGGCTGCCCATCATCTGCTTTATTCGACCTCTATCTTATATGATATATTGGACATGGACGACAATGTGAAGTCTGCGATTAAACAAGCTGATGTGGAAGGCCTCCGGCTCCAAGATTTTGATAGTCTCAGATGGCCCTCATATAGGAGGTGGTTGACAATGTTTTTGGAAGACCCACTTCGCGCAGGAAAATATTATCTTGATGGCTCAGCCTATGCTGCACTTGCTTTAAGTATTCTTAGATATATCTTCAATATCCCCATCGTTGATCTAACTGATAGGTATGTAACTCTCCTTTCTCTTCTTGCCGATTATAATTGGCCATTTTAACAGCGAAATAAATGAAATTCATTGCCAAGGACTAGGTGCTGCTTTTTACCTTATCTCCAAAGCATCCCTCTTGGAGGACCTTGCCATTTGTCTTCGAGATATAAATTTCCGTGCTTCAAGATTTCAAATGTTTCAAGACGGAACATTTGATACTGTGACGACAATCTCTCAAGCCAAACAAATCACGGCAGCCTATTTAAAGGTACGAGCTGGATATACTGTATAACGTTATTCAGGAGTTAAAGGCTGACACCCTACCAATCAACCAGAAGTATGACAACTATTTTAGGCTGAAATCAACGGCACTTGTACCCCAAATAGCTGTTCCAATGTATATGGGCAGACCTCAACAAGATGGAGGCCAAGAAGAGACGGCGGCGGAACGTTTGGGTAAGGCATTGAGAGCACAGGAAAATGCAATGCAGTCCAAGAATACTTCCCCGGGTCCGACGGCGGACTCGATTTTGCAGCCGATATATGTTCGTGCATACAACTACTTCAACCGTTACTTAAACACCGCTTTATAGCCCTCTCTAAAATTAAGCGAAGTTAGCTCTATCAGCGACTTCGGTTTTACATAGAATCATTAGCACGTCATCACGGGCAAGACTATATTATTATATAACGTATGACAGGATAGGATAGGATTTTGGGAGGGGTTCCATTAAGGAAACAACTTGTAAAACTCGTGGCCCCGATATGGCCACCAGGAATTGAAGCATACCTGCTGAACACATGTTTTCAGTTTTAATGGTCAATATGTTGAGTCATACACCGACACAATAGAGAGTCATATTAGATGACCATTCGAGCAGAGTTCGTTCAGATTTCTTCTATTTGTTGGGTGTTAATAGATAGAATATATTATTGCTACACAAGATTCCACATGGGATTGATATTATCTGAAAACAATATAACCCGTTTTGGCTAGAAACTCATGGAATTTCCCTGATCCTGATGCAGGAACTTATAGGTCACATGGAGGAATTTAATATGTTGATTGTGGGGGCCTCCAGCCTTGTATCAGCTGTTCTTAGTAGTTTAAAGCTTGAAAATTAACCAGTGTCCAGTAAGACTTAAAAATTTGTATGTGTATCTGGTGAGCCTTTTTAAAAATGACATAAGCCTCATGGATGATTGACAGCATGGCCATTTCTGGTTTGGACAGTAGTGTGAGCTTCTAGCCAGTTTAATGCTCATCAAACATGACCTAACCTTATTCTATGGAATCCCTGCAAATTCTGATTTCATTGCACAAGTGGAGTTTCTTTCAATCCATACAGCAAGTACTTTACTGCTATTATATAAAATCACTTTCAGACCCTCATATGCAATTCTCCAGGAAGCTCTTTCCACTGAGAGAGATGCTGATGTAGCCCAGAGATACAGATGTTTCAGCATGCTCAAGACTTTAGAATTGATAGAGCAAGTTTTTATCAGGCAGAGAACATGAACATAGAAAGGATTGAAAAGCTAAATGGTGCATCACTATGTCCCCTACTAATAATCTTTGCAAAGAACTGAATTTGCACTAGGTCTCAAGATTCTCCTCCCTCAAATCACAGTGAGCACTTTTCATAACTCCAAAGAGTGGTTTGACCCACCCAAGTGTCATCTGAAAACCTGTGTAGCTATCTTGAAAAGGATTGCTAACTGGGTGAATAATCCAGATTCAAGCAGCATCATGTGGCTCTATGGACCTGCTGGTGCCAGAAAGTTGGCAATTGTGCAGTCAGTCACTGATACCTGCACAAAGAAAAGAAACTGGCAGCTAGCTTTTTCTTTTTGAGGACAGCTTCTGCAGAATGAAGCATGGTGGAATGGCTAGTTGCAATGATCACATATCAATTTATCCTTTCATTCCTTGAAACAGAGGCACATATCATACAGCTGATCCAGAGTGATCCCACCATCATGTCCTGGAACTTGGATGCTCAAGTGATGTGCTTTCTGGTTGATCCTCTTGCTTCTTGTGATATCCCAGAAGGGAATCAAAGGAAACTCATTGCTTTTGACAGGTTAGACAAATCCAGAATGAAAAGGTCCAATGCTTGATACTGAGGGCTATTTCAAAAGCACTCAAACAGTGTCTTCCATTGTGCTTTTTAATTGCAAGTTGACCAGAACCACATTCTTCATTTTTTCAAGGAGGACAAAATTCACAGAATCACTGACTATCTGATTCTTGATAACTATTTCAGACCAGATGAAGACATCAAGCAGTATCTTGACAGTAGGTTTGACAAGTTAAAATGTGATCATATATTAGGATCAATGCTGGCAATACATAGCCTTCTTCTGATGATATAGACACTCTGACTTGGCACTCCTCAGGTCAATTCATCTATACATCAATGGTGATGAACTACATTGGCAATCCAGATGAACACCCTGACAGCCAGCTTTGCATTATCCTTGGATTAACCCCTCCCCACCATGGCAGTACTCCCTTTACTCAGTTAGGCTCACTGTACAAGTATATTATGTCTAAACTGAAGGACAATAGTCTCACACTCCAGATACTAGGCCTTTTAATTCTAGGCTCTTTGGCTTTGGATCTGGAGAGGACACCCAAGTTGGACAATGCCTTTCTTTGTCTCAAGCCAGGAACCACTCATCTAGCACTTTCTTGCTTGCACCCTATAATGTGTATTCCTCACTCTGAATTGACTTATACAAGTAGACCTGGAGAAAGCCACATACACTTTCTCCATAAATCATTCTGCAATTTCATTTTGGACCCTGCACACTCTGAGGAATACTTCATTGATATTTGAAAAGCATATGGAGATGCTGCTAAGCTCTGTTTTCACCACTTCTCCAGCAATAACCATGGTATGTGGCAATTGGGGCTAGTGAATAACCCCTTACCAATTATTTACAGCATCAACAAACAGACTTGTATTATTTTATTCATAGGGAAACTTGCTTTACTATATTTTGAGAACAGATTCAGCCATTGTAAAGGACCTAATAATCAACATTGACCCTTTGGAATGTATCCAATTTCTTTGGCACATCTTTGACAGAATGTCTGAAGATAACAGATCTCAATGGTTCACACTCTCAGAAAATACATCTAGAGGCCTGGGATTTATGGTGAGTATGTTCTAACATGCTTGAGTGCAACCATTTTATGCTTTTCCACTTATGCATATTGATTAAGCCACAATGGGACAGTGAAATTGAAGCCATTTGGCAGAAATTTTGTGCTGCTTTCAATCAATATCATTACATAGCTCTTGAAAAATACCCTCACCATCCAGATCCTCATTCCTTGCCCTTGTATCTTGGAATGTTAATATAGAGATCTTTTTGGATGTATTGGGTATGGAAAATCATATGAGGTCTGCAATAATGAATCAGATTCAGCAAATCCCCAACTCCTGACACTGACAGATATATGGTACCAATCCTCATATTAAGTATGGTTGAAGGAGTTCCTGGAAGATCCACTTTGTGCAGGAAATATCATGTAGATGGCAAAACATATGCTCAGCTTTCCCTAACAATTTTCCAACATACCTTCTGCATGTCAGCTAGAATTGAACATATTGATGTGTGCATTATCCTTCTTCCTCTCTCCATGGATTATCTTGACAATTTCAATAGAAACACTAGATTGCCTTGTCTGCATGCCCTACGTATCGCTTTTCAGTTCACCACTAATGCATCCATCTCAAAGGAGCTTGCAATTTTCCTTTAAGGCATAAAATTTCATGCCACCCCTGTTAGTACTCTTCTGGTGAGTTACCTGAACTCATATGCAGAGATGCATTATAAAGAAATCATGAGAGTATCTAAAGGTGCGCGAAGTCAGACATACTGCCATGGCCTAACACCAAACAAATATCCAGAACTATGGCGAACATTACGAGCTAAAGCCTATGACGGAGCTTCTTCACGAATCAGTCGCATCGTTATAAATCACCGAACATCACACTCCGGAGGATCCAGCGTAGACGGCAGCAGCGGGGAGCTCGAGGACGCTTTTAGGGGCACTGAAAATTTTGATTCTCAAGCACCCTTCTTCAAGTTCTATGGAGAATTCTGAATCAACAGCGCTTCACGCTCGTGCTTACAACTACTTCACGAGTCAGTTGCACATGATGCCTCGGTAATATTCCTTACATTATTCTCCGTGTCTTTGGTCTTTTTAAATATATTATGGTGCTCACTTCCGGTTACTTGTTACATTTGAGTCTGAGGTCAGTCTTTATTAGTAAGCTAGGTTACAAAGGTCGCTTGCAAATCGTCCACAGGAGCGCAAATTTAAGCCTGTGACGAAAATCTGAGTGCCTCAGTGGCGATCATGCATAGATGGCTTGACTAACAAGTACAAAAAATTGGGTAAAAGACCTAAGCTTGAATATGTGACAATACATGGCATAGTTTTCCTCGACAACTTCAGGCACTATCGCAGTATGGACAATGCTACCGTAGAAAAGCACTCACACAAATTTATAATCCAAACACTTCGTTGCAATTGAACACTTTAGATGGAAGAACGCCCGCCAACAATTCATTGACCCGGAATTATGGCTACGTAAATTTTGTAAAGCAGACATCGAGACACCAGTCACTAGTACAATGTCTCCCCAGATCACCGAGCTATTTCTTCTCAAAACTATATATAAAATTCTCCGAATTTACCACTCTATGACGCTTCCGATGTGGTTGAAATTCTGTAAATAATCGTCTCCCTTCGTCATAGAATAAGGCTCGTTGAAAAATATGCTCACGAAGTCCTTGTGTTATATTATAATACTCAAATACCTAGGCCATCTCTCCGATTCTCTCCCACTCAGTTAACTTTACGAGAAATAATTATTGAACGGCTTCTAACTGTCCCGTACTGAATATTTCAACTTCTTGGTCAGCCCAATGGCGGTATGCTCACAGGAACTCAGAGATAGATGGGAGGGATCCGAGACGATGACATTGGTAACTTGGTAAACTGATAAGATAAGATAGGATGAGATGAGAGTTTCGATTAAGAGCCGAAACACGTGGCTGCACCTTCCAATTAGGAAGACCCTCTAAATCGGCCAAATTTGGCTACCACCTACGTGAGTTTCTCTCCAGGCCGGCCACACCTACTTGTGCAACACAGGATAACAAATATTGTCCAGAGCTGAGGCTTTATCCACTACAAAAACTGTGCTTTGGGGCCACTGAATGCACCGAGAGTCATCGAGGACGCTCCTGGATCTTTAACTGGCAATCTACATAGACCAGGCACAGCTTCGGAGCTCAGGTGTTGAAGGGTCGGAGAAAAAAGAGCAGAGAGCTGGATACACGCAAGGGTGTGCACGAGAATCTGGTTGGCCACAATGAACGCAGAGCTGGAAAACTACACTCCGATCACCAGGTGCGTAGCTCTCCGCCACATGCCCCGCCCTTATCTACTCACCCACCCCAGACTATTCTCCTCCAGAACTCCCCTGTCGATGCCCGCTTCCTGCTTCCCTGCAACATCTCTGTCAAATTCGGAACTCACAGAACCATGTTCGGGCACCAGACTCATTTCGCCTTGAAGTTCGTTTTGACCTGATTCGACTGTCCCAAGCTCGATCTGTTCCACGACGTGTATTTGGCCTTCGGCACGATGGTCGTTAGCCTTGCGGGGCTGGTCGGCTGATGCGAAGATATGTTCCAGCTCATGGCCCGTGTACTGTAAGGTGTACCCCAAAGACCAGCATCATACCCCGACGCGCATAGAGCCTGCAAGTGCTATGGTATCAACAACTAGAGCGGATGGAGAGTGTCTCGGCGCATCATTTGACGTCCTCGTTCCATTTGGTAACCGCATAAATTTGATACTGAGGCTGGTTACTGACAAACGGACGCCAGCTCGCCCTTCATCTTGCACGCCATCCTTCTCGAATCGAGGGTTCTATGCTTTCTTACAGCTTCTGGTCTACGAAATTCTAAAAACGTTGTTACGAGTATGCTCCTTTCTCTATTCCCTTCTTGCAGCCTGCTCCTAATCCTACCATCCACTCCAAGGTCCCTTTTCCCTTGACAACAGCCTATGCCTCCGCCCAGTGGGCTTTCGATCGATGGAGTGAAAATATGTGCCACCTCATGCCCTCCCTGCACACCCTCTTCTCGGGCCTCATTAATCATTACCCGGAGAACCATCGTCGGGGACAAAGCCTACTTTGATTTGAACGTCAGCTTGCACCCAGGTTCTACTACCACATATACCCATTCTTTTAGCAAGATTCTTGTTGGCCTCACGGGTTTGCTGTTGTGGTATGATGGCGTCGTTGCGGTGGTCCCAATGATATGGCAAGTTGGAGTCGAGCGTTTGGGTGTGGCTTTTGTCGACACTGACGTGTTTGCGCTAGTAAGTGCCGTCGCTTACATTCGACCTGGAAGTTACTTACCGAAGGGCGCTGATAGATCCCAGCTTCCTTACTGGTTCATCCTGCTAGACTTGATACTCATGCTTACAAGTAACTTTCACATTCGATACCACAAGCACCCCTTTCCTCTAATTTCTTTTCTTCCTTACCCGACACCTCCATTCTCTTAGTTCGGACAGATACCAATTCATCTGAAGTTCTTTGCAGGCTTATCAATCACCTGCACGACGAGGTTCGTATCTTCCCCTAACTTTGCCTGCACTAATTAACACTTCTTCCTCACGATAGGTGAAGCTTATTGGTTCCTTTGTTCTCCACTACCCAGTCCCCTATACCGCCGAGCCGCTCTGGAACGATCTCCGGCGGGACGGCAAGATAGATGCTGTGAGTCTCGGCTTCTTTCTTCATTCGCATCTGTCTGTCGTGCTATTTCTTCACCGCTACCCCTTCCTCATTATTTTGTCTATTTTCTCCTCCATTTTGACCTTCCAATTGCCTACCTTTCCCCTACCGCTCCTCTGGGTTCTCCGCTATCATATCTCTACCATCTCCATTGCCATTTATCCAAGTTCCTCCTATCAGCTTTCCCCCTTGTCGTCTGCTGCTCCCGTACCTTTGAGCCCGCCATTTGCTTCTTCCTTTTCCTCTACGTATCCTACTACCGTTTTCGTTCCTTCACGCTGCTCTCTCCCTGCCCTTATCGCTGCTATTCCCCGACCTTTCGCACTATCGTTTCCCTCCCGCTCCCGCTACTTTTTCCTTGTTTATACCCTGGGCATGTCCCTGCCCTTTGTGCTGCTGTTCGCCACACCGTTCCATCCTATCCCCCTCCCCAAACTCGTACCTTCCTGTGTGCCTTTCCCCTGTGATTTCCTGTCTTACTGGTTACTGTTTTCTTACCCTTCATGCTGCTGCTCCTTTAAACATCTACGCTATCCCTCCCACCTTTTGCGCTGCTGTTTCTCCCCCTTTCTCGCTAAAATTCTTCTTCTTTCCTCGCTGCAACTCCTATATCATTACTGCTTCCATTTCTGTTGCCTTTTTTTGACACTGATGTCCCATTTTGACGTCGCCGAGGGTAGCGCCCCCAACGCAATCTCTTTCGAGACGCTATCTACTAGCCTCGGTGTGCGCTCTCTCCTTGCTTGGAACCCAGAATGTGTTGGGTGAGCTTCCTTTTTCCTTCCTTCCTTGGTGCTGTCATCTCGCTCTCAGTGCTTAGCGCTGACAGTCCACTTCCAGAAATTCTTCATGGCTAAGGCTAAAAATTAGAACACGTGGCTGGGCACGGTGATCTTTCCATTGTCGAGTCGAACTAGCTGTAAATGACCTGGTGCATATCACTTCTGGCCCGCGGATAACGACTCTTGGATGATCCTGGTGGCTGCAGAGACGGATGGGTACTGGGACATCTCGGAGCCGATTACGAACTTCAGTATCCATGAGCCGATCGGGCCTTATGGCGCCTCCGAGATGCTCACGTTCTTCCTCATCCTCTTGTCCAGCCGGCTCTTCAACAAACTGATGATGCTCTTCATTTCTTGGATAACGCGGCGGAATCACGCACCAAGATAGGGTAATGTCACCCCGCACATCGTGCTCAAGCTTGTGGACAAGCTAATGTACGAAGTATCGTGCAATATTTTGGACCAGGATGGGCATGTGCAGGGTGCCAGTCGTGATTCTAGCCCTTAACGTTGGGAGGTTGGTCAGGTCAACAAAGGGTAAGAGGTTTGGAACTTGTGGTTCAATGGCACATGTCTTGGAGCGCGTCACTAGGGACTGTCACGGATCGGCCAAGTCCGGTTCTATCCACAGACTGGGGGTCGGCAATCACCGCTGCACGGCTGTACCGTGTGACAGCACGTGACCCTCCTAGACGCTCAAAATAAGTGAC
>JASFDH010001894.1:0-12818 GCA_036937195.1 Nidularia pulvinata
AATAAAGGTAATCTGAAGTAAGTACGATGCGATGCAGGGTCGTAGAGTATACATTCTATTTTTATAGTATCGGTGTCCGGGAAGTAAGTCCCGTACCTCACAGGAGGGGCCGCGAACGGCAACAGAAGAGCCGCCAAAGGCTCAGTTGATATCGACGAGGCAGACGTGGGAGGCAGCGATAGCGATGACGAGGACGAATTCGCGCAGGCGACGCTCTCGAGACGGCATAGGGAACTGGGTTGACATTTGAAGAGGCGATAAACGAAGATATCGATGTTCTCAGCAAGTTCTTGCAAGGGCTGTGCTATCAAGTTCAATTTCGCGACCAACAAATGCTGAATATCTTGGAGAGAGAGGGGGCTGGGTTTTTTCGTCTGGAAAGGTCTTTCCTTCACAAAGAGAAGAAGTTGAAGTCGAGGAGGGGAGGAGAATCACCGTCGACGTGGGAGAAGTCGACAATCAACGCCTTGTTTTATCGCAGTGAACGCTATTGACCCAGCAATTTCTCCGAAACACGTGGGTACTCGGAGAGATCCATGGACCATGGGCGGCTGAGCACCCTCCAATGCTAGAACTAATAATAGAGCTTATCGAGCTGGATATGGTTCGGAGAGATCCGAGATTGGACTGCACGACATTCCTTCAAGTTGGATTTGAGTTGAACTTACATGTACCTGCAATCACTATTAGATATAGAGTAATGGAAAGTGAATAAATATGTAGACATTCCGCAGTAATTTTTCAACAAACCTACTATGTGTAAATAGCTCGAAGTGATGTAAAATTGGACATGGGTCATCAATAATAGTTCACTTGACGGCAAATTTTGAATGCGTCAGTGCGCGCGAAAAAACTGAAGTAGGTCTGTGGTTCTTCAATTAGTTGTAATCGGCTGGGCTAAAAATGGCTACTTTTGATGGCGGCCAAGTTCCTGTTCTGGCCAGTACAGGCGCTTTGCCGAAAGAAAATTCGTAACATTAACCACAAGCCTCCGGTGGAGGCATCTGAGCTCTGGCACCAATGACACAGCAGGCTATAAATATACTTAGTGTCAAAACATGCCTGGTAAGGCCATACCACTCTTGCCTTTTGGCTTATATCATTTGTAATATATCTGTTCTTAATAGGTTAACCTTGAATACTAGATAAGCATGTAGGCCTTACCAGGCATGTTTCAACACTAAGTATATGTACAGTCATCAACTGGCCAGTGGCTCAGCACCACCCAGTGGTTCATGTGCACTTACTCTATGCAAATCTCCACAAATAAATTTGGTTGTTTTGTATAATTTATATCTCAATGTCTCAAAAATATTTTAATACTTAGATGAATTGCAATTCTTCCTGTCTCTTGGAATATTGATCATTGAAGTTGAAAAACAGCACCTGGCACAAATTTTTTGACCCTTTTGGATGCAAGGGTTTCAAAATGATTGGATCAATATAAATTTAGTAGTTGCACACCAATCAGTGGTGTCACAAATGTCTGATCTTGAGTTGAGCACTGTCATGAACTCCTTTCTAGGATGTAATCTAGAGGTTCTGGGTGGATAGAAGACACAGTAGGGCCAGGGAGAAATACCAGAGACTCTGGATATATCTCTGGAAATACATTTGAGCACTACCAAAGAGAGAGGATCAAGATGGGTGACAGCTTCAGCTTATGTGCTGCACCTCCTTTGTTCCTAATGCCCAATTTACAGATGAGGGTGAGTGAGTAGTTTTGAGGATACAAATGATTGATGCTCAACTTCCTGATTGGAGATTTGGCCAGGAGGGATCTCCAGAGACCAGAGATCTTGTTGAGCACAAAATACAATTACAAGAAGGATAATAACAGATAGAGATAATTGAGAATGTTCAGAGGTAGCTTAACCACTGAGTAGAGAGTTGTCATATCCCTATACAGTGTAGTGCATGCCATCTCTGGACCATTTACAATCAACCCTGACACTTTCCCAACTTCCCATTCATTTGTGGTGTTTACTCAGGTTTACTCCAGTCTCCTTCCATTTTTGTACTTCCTTCATTTCAGCCACATACACTATACTTTTTGTAGCAAGTCCTTTTGTGCTAACATTCAATTTGTATTCCTTAGTCTTCATCATATGCTCTCTTTCCTATGACCCACTTACTTTTCCATTTCACTAGTATGATTTTAGTACTTTGCATATTAACTCTGGTTACTCAGATTCTTTAGTATTTAAGTACTTTGAATGTACTGTAATACTTCAGTTTGTTAATTATATTCATCTCTCCACACTCTACTCAGTGGTTAAGCTACCTCAAAACATCCTTGATCATCTCTACCTGTTAAATCCCTCCCCATCATCATACTTTGCACTCAATGAGATCTTTGGTCTCTGGAGATCCCTCCTGACCAAATCTCTATTCAGGAAGTTGAATATCAATCATCCTATTCTCTGAAACAGCTCACTCACTATAATCTGTAAATTGGACATTATGAATGAAGGAGGTGCAGCACATAAGCTGAAGCCATCATCCATTCTAATTCATGATCCTTGGTAGCACTCAAACATGTTTTTGAAGAATATCCCAGAGTCTCCAGTTATTCTCCCTGGCCCTACTGTGTACTCTATCTGCCCAGAACCTCTGGATTATACCCTGGAAACAAGTTTGTGACAAGAGTGGAGAGACATGAAATTAACAAACTGAAGTACTATGATACATTTGAAGTATATAAATACTAAGAAATCTGAGTAACCAGAGTAAATATGCAAAGCACTAAAATCATTAGTGAGATGGAGAAGTGAGTGGGTTATAAGAAAGGGAGCATATTACAAGGGCTAAGGAATACAAATTGAATGTTAATGCAAAGATATATACTTCAAAAGGTATAGTATGTGGCTGAAACATAGTAAGTATGAAAATGGAAATGGTCTGGAGTAAACCTGAGTAACACTGTAGATAAGCTGAGAGTCAGGAAAGCATTGGGATTGATTGCAAGTGGTCTGGAGATGGCATGCACTGCACTGTATAGGGATATGACAAGCACCCTCAAAAGAACAGTGTTGCTCTCTAAAACTAGATGACAAATGACCTGAATTTATTTTATACATGCACTCAAGATGTTTCACTAAGTGTACTGATAATTCTTTTGGCATGAATATTAGCTCCAGATTTATAATATTAAAATTTCTAATTCCTGGCATCACTGGATGGTTGATGATTGTATAGCCTACAGTGGTCGTTGGTCCTGGAGCTCAGAGGCCCCCACAGTCTGAGTGATGAGATAACAGTGATTTTAAGTCACATGAAAATCACATAATTCAATAAATTCATAATATATCCAGCAGATTGATGGAGAAGACATTGTGACTATATCTAGTGCATTAATGTAGTTTTTATTTAAATATATTCTCAATTTCTCTGATGGATATTATGTCGATTTATTTACAATAAATACAGCAAATAAAGATTGAATTTATTGTAGAATATATTATGAATATATTCTTCCTATATCTGGCAGATAGAAGCATGTATATATTTTTATTTTATCCACTATTTATCCACTCTAAATCTGGCAGATTTAGAAGCCAGTGTCCACGGTGAAATAGGTAGACATTCATGTAGAAGCTGTTCCACTCTCTATTGAGTACAATAAAGTACAAATAGAGGACTGATATTCACCACATAACACAAAGCTGTCAGAGGCAGGCAGGGCTCTCATGTTTGTGGGTGCTTAAAAATAAAATCCCAAAAATGAAAGAGGAAAAAAGGGAAAAGAAAGAAATATAAGGCTATCTTATCCAATTGCCTGGCATCTAACCTGGGATCATATGTATTGCACTAGTATATACATTTATTGCACAGCTAATTATATTTATAATCATCCAGAGCCAGATTCTCTTTGACTAAGTACATATGAGCAAAGATGACCTGAAAGACAACTGTTTCTTCCATTACATTCTTCAATCTGTCCACAAATAATACAGGCTCCTTTGCACTTTTGAGTTCCACTCTTTCCTATGCAGTTTTGATCTCCACATTTCCAACATTTCTTTGGTGCTTGTTGAGCTCCAGAACCTGCTCTAGAATTTTTAGATGAGGTATTCTGAACCCCAAGAGTATCTTGCCAGGGTTGTTTCCTGTGTGTAGTCACTCTGGGTGTGCATTCATTAATTAGCTGGCCTTCATCATATGGAGCATCAACTTCTATTTGAATATCATCAGTTGGCAAAGAATGCATCATGTTGACACCAATGTCTGTTGATACAGGTAATACAGGAAGAAGACCAGAAGTAGGAGCAGAGGGTTGGAAGATCTCTGCCACTTGATGAGGAATGGCAGTATTTCTTGACACATGGTGAATTTCCATGTCAATGATTTGACGTTGGGGCTGTGTTTGTGATTCTGTTATATAGTCATTGATTGACACATGCCAGTTTGAGAAATATGAAATCAAATGTTCTTCCAGCTATGTAATCCAATCAGATTATTGTTATTTAATTATGATATCAATATACCAACCTTGTAGTAGATGTCTCCACCATTAACATAATCCTGATTCCAAATTTTCACTGCATGCTTCCAATCAGGATCTTGCTTATCCCTATTGAATGCTGGGTTCTCTCTCATTAGCTTTGAAAATAGCTGCTTCTCTGCAACAGTGTGTATTGCAGTCACAGCATACTGAGTACCCTGACACATTGCTAGATACCAGTGACCCTTCTTCTTTATAGCACCAGGAAGCATTGGTTGAATTGCTGCTATGAGCTGTAACTCATCAGGTATAGGAAGAATGCCAGAGATTTCAGAAGTAGGTGTATAGAGTGTTCCATTGATCCATCCTTTTATTACAAAAGATTTTGGAACTCTGTCTCTTGTTTGCTCTACCAGACTTTGCAGCTTATCATATAGCCAGATATCAAAATGACCTTCAAAAGCCTTCCCAGTTTTGTTAAATGTGCAAGTTGTGAGATTGTGATGCAGTTGGAAATCTGTTAGCAGGCTTACAGCATGTCTTGGAGAAATTGATGAGTCAGGGAAGTATTCATGTATGGAATGGTGAATTCCACCTTCAGTAAAATTTGTTCCACAAGCACATCACCAAATAGGGAGTCCATTTTTTTTCTGATCAAGCCCAATGTTATAGTATAAGTCTATGCCAGGGGGATCAGACAAATAGCCTGCCTGAATTAACTTCAGAATGCTCTTTGCAGATTTCCATGCAGTTGCATTAAATAGTGGCTGACCTGTGATAGCATCTTTCAATGGCCCAAATGCTTTGAAAACACCAGCAACAAGATCATACAGCCTATCAGGTGGTGGTATTGACTGATGCACCAGTCTCCACAGGTACTTTGGCTGATATTTCAACTTCTCTGCCGAAGAAGATCCCTCAAGCTGAAGACATGCCTCAACTTTTGCTTTATCATGAGGATTGACAATGAATACTGCATCTCATAAGGCTCATGCAAACTCTCTGTGCAGGCCATGAGATTTGGAGATTGAAATCATGTCAAAGGCATGCCAAGCATCTTTCAGTACATGACTGGGCAAAGAGACAGCATTCTTTTCTTTTGAAAGTTCATTAAATACTGTAAATCCATGTTGCTGTGCATTTCCATCAATTTCAGCAGGTAAAATTTCCTGTTCTGAGTTATCTTCTTCATCAACATCATCTGCCCAGAAACTCTCTACATCTCTACTACCCTCAGAAATAACTATGTCTGAGTGAGATTGGTTCTGAGTAGAGACAGAAGTAGAGCTGCCTATGTCATCAGGGATCTGTGCTTCATCTGATATTGTATGAACTTGGTTTTGGCTGCATACAATTGTGAATGTTGGTGGCCCAAAAGTTGACAAAGCACATTTGTGATAGGTCATAATAGCTCCTGAGACAAGTATTTTCTGCACATCCACAGCTGCATGTACATTTGGAGGGTAATGAACAGCAATACCATCAATCTTAGCATCAGGATCACTGTTAGAGGCAGACCATACTCCATAAGCAATTATCTTCCGTCCATCAGTTTGATAAACAACAACAGGAAGACCAGCTGGAGCATTCTTGGGAATATTGCCAAATTGCTGAAGTTCATTGAGCCTCTGATACACTGCCAGAGATGCATATGCATCCAGTGCAGCATATTTGACCTGTTCAGGAGTTAAAGAAGCATTTTCCCATTGTGTGCTGATGCAAATATTCTGGTCCTTCACATGTCTCTTCTTCAAGACCAATGCAGACAGTTTAGAGAGGCCCACTCTGGCATTTGGAGCCATATGACATGACTTTGCCATCTTTGCAAGATCAACCCATGCTGGAAATGGTTCCTCTGCACCAGATTGTTTTTGTAGCCTATCCAGATCTCCTTTTATTCCCCTGCCAACTTTCAAAATAGCAGAGTCAGATAAAAATGCTTTTAAGGAGGCTGAGAAATCTTTTCCATGTAGCTTTGAAATCTGGAAGATATAAATCTGATCACCACAAGCAATGGTTACAATTGCTGTCTTTCCTTGTTTATATCTCTGTGAAGTGTCAACATTCCACTCCAAGTCCATACCAACTACAAATTCTGCATTATCAGGCAGGTTCCTTTGCTGTTCCTGGAGGATTGCTAATGCAATCTGAATTTGGCCTGGTGTTGACTTAGTGTGTACTGTAATGTGTTCAGGCAGATGAAGTACTGGTAATTGAGAGTGCTTGTCAATGGGCACTACATTCTCTAGAAGTGATGGAAAACATTTCCCCAGAAATGATTTGTCACCTAAGTTATCAGTGTAGAAAATCTCAGGTTGACCAAGGCCATAAGTAGTCAAGGATTTATTCATCTCTTTCAAGGCAAGTTCAAATTGTGCATGAGCCTTGGTTGCTACAAGTACACTGCATATCTTCTCCAAATTCATTTGTTACAGAGAGTAGCCCAATAAAAAAATGAACACCATCAACCATAGTATGCTTTGTGATCTTGTGTGAATGATCAATTGCACAGATTCTTCCACTAAGCATAGCTGTATACTGATTCATTCTTGGCATGTGATGCTCAATAAATTTGTCATATAAGTCTCTGAACCAGTTAGATGAAGGAACAAATCCTGCATAGCCCTCAGGATCACCAAAGCTTGAGAATGATGGCAGAATTACTGATGACCATGGAAGGCCAGTCTGAGCATAATTAATCATTTCCAAGTACTGAATGTGAAGCAGATCAAATCTGTGCAGATGCTGAACTCGAATGATATCAGAAAACTGCTGTGATCCTATTCCCTTTTGAAATAGAGATCTCTGCAGAGAGAACAATGGCTCTGATATTGCACTTCAATGTGTCAAGATAACAGGAAATTCAGCTGCCAATGCTGCAGGAATTACAGATAAGATACTATCATCCCAGCTCATGAAGGTGACTGTGCACTTTTGAGATATTTCATTCAGACACTGTGGGCACTTATATCGAGCACCAATCATCCAGAAACAGCTATCTATATCAATGCACCTGTGTGGCCAGTTCTAAACACCATGATGGGTCAGCTTTGCAACATGACACTTTGGACAGAGAATATCAACAAGCTGCAGGGGATCCCAGTAGAAAAAGCATGGATTATAACAGTGTTCAGGTTTCAGCAACTTAGTATTTGCCATTAAAAACCAGTGTGCTTTCTGAGGTAGCCAGAAAGTCTGAAAGTGTGAATAGAAATAATTCTATCTATCCAAAGTCTTCTTCTTGACCAATTCTAATTTCTCCTTAACTAACTCCTCAAACCATTGTGGTGGTTGTTTCAATACACGATGCCTCTTCTCTGAGATATCAGCTTCTTCATCTGTAGATTCCTCTAGATCACCTTCAGTAGTAGTAGAACCAAAGCTCTCAACTCCAATAGCACCAATAGCTGTCTGGTTTACAAAGCTTCCAGATTCATCAGGCTCAGCTATAATAACTCTGACAGGAGGTGCATGATCTGATGTTTGTTCTAGATGAGAATTCCTACTACCAGTTGATGTTCCTGAGCTAGAGTTTCTCTGCACATTGTTTGGGTTAAGCCATGCAGAAATAGAGATAGGAGGTGAGCCTTTGGACACTGATGGAGTATTAAATGTTATAGCAACACTATTGTCTTTTGGTGGTCTGCCTCTTTGCCTCTGAGATTCATTTCTAATGGATAATCTTCCAGCACCTGACAAAGTACTGAAGTCACACTGAGTAGTATGTGACCAGGCAATCTGAGATTGAGAAATCTCATGGGAACCTGAGCCATTACTAACAGGAGCAGAAACACCAGAACTAATCATTTGGACTTCTTCAGCAGCAGAGTTAAGAGCACTAGCATCCAGATTACCAAGAGCATCAGTAGCAAGAGTATCAACAGCATCACTGATTAAAGTATCAAATGAATCAGAACCATTTGCACTTGAACATTATGAGAGGTTTGAGTTGTTGGCAATTTCCCTACCACCAATGAAGGTGATAGAGGAGGATTCATATGCCTTACTGGTTGAATTTCAGGTTCAGGAAGAATAGTGGAATTCTGGGCGGAAGCTTCACTGTGATATTATTTAGGTACTATCCAGAAATCAAAGGTAATTGAGGCTTACACTGAACTTGAGTACCCATCCAGAAGCATTGTTTCATCCTCATTCAAGCTAGCAAAAAATGAGTCATCAATACCTTCATACATAGATTCATCCTCAGGGGAGTAACATCTGTTAGAAGACAACCCTTGATATGTAATGATAGATGAGATGAGATTTATCAAATTGGCTCAAATCACACACCTGCCATTTTATAGACAGAACAGCTGAGGAGCTAGTCTGTAATTTGGTTCAGATATGTTACAGAGCTAGGTATTTGCTCTATTTTATAATTTATTCTGTGAATTTAACTCAGATATGGAGATAGATCCTGTACTTACTGTGCTGGAGTAGAAAATGCAAGAATGTTTTGTATAGGAACAGTGCACAGTTATTTTGATCTGTGCTTTGGATATGAGGTTAAGATATACTAATGGTATGTACCTAAAGTTAGTTCATAATTTTATGATGCCTGAGTGTGGTGATATTCAACTTACTATTTAAAATGGAGGAAATGCACCAAATGTTTCACAGTAATGTAAGGTGACCTCCGTTTTCGTAGCGCTTTGGATACTGTATGTATATACAGTACATCTTAGTGTTAAATTTATTTTATGATTTTAGAACACTTATATGGGAAGTTATTGTGCTCACAACGTTTAGGAGAGTAGAGAGGCTATATTTGATGCTGGCAGCTATAGACCGCACGCAGGGCTTCGAAATTTAGGATTCCTGGAGTACTAATAAATATGATGAGCGTGTAATTTAGATTATAAAAATCGGTCATGAAATGGCCGAGATATTACACTTTGAAATCCGGATTTCTGACAATTAGATAGCGCAGGAAAATAAGCAGGCAAAAAAATGTGATCAGGACAGATCTAAGCCAATCAAGAGTTAATAAAAGGTTTATTATCACAAACTAGAGCTTTAACTCACGTTTGTGTTGAAGATAAGACGACGCTATGGGATGGGAAAGCAAAGAAAGAGTGATCAAGGCAGTAGCAAAGATAGATTGGCAGTAGCAAAGATAGATTGGCAGGTGGGAACGGATATCTAGTTTTAGATGGATGGGTTCTATTGGCCCGGCTGCTATCATTATATAATGATAGCAGCCCACAAACATGAGAGCCCTGCCCAGAGGACGCAACGCTGTGTCAAGTTAATTCTCGGATCTCTCCATATATGATGTCATCCATCAAACACATCTCCCACTCAATGACCTATTGCTCTAGGTCTTGACAAGCTTATCACGTGTTTTGGAGAAATTGCTGGGTCAATAGCGTTCGCATGAGGCCCGCGGATGCCGATATCAACATGTGATACCCTTATCTTACAGCGTCTTATTGCGTCCTTATTTGTCTATTGACAACTGCTTCTGGTCTTTTTACTTCTTGTGAATATTATGCATGTATCGTATTTACATTTGAACGCCGTAGACACTACTACGTATTGATGATTGATGTATCAAAGATGTACCTTAGATAAAATCTCTATGTCCGGCTACTTTTGGCCCGAAAACCAGAGTTCTGTCGAACTTGCCGTTCAAAAGCCTGTTTCTTCTAGGTCTCGCTACACCTCAAAATTGCAGCGGCAAGTCAAGCAGTAGATTTTCAACCGCAGCGGAGGTGGATATAAAAACATTCTGTTTTGCGCTGGGACCCTGTAATTGTCCATTGAAAGATTGATGAGATGATGAATACTAGAGCTATTTAAGTTGTTACTTGTTGAGGTGTCATGCTTCTGTGCTTACACGTGTACAGCCGATAGACAGGCGGCATAGCCCACGCCTGCCTGCGCCAAATCATAAAGTTCTTATCTTACAATCAATCCACCATCGTCTACACAACATCCTCAGTGCGCAAAGCTGAATTGCCCTTCTTCGAAACAATGGATAAACCACCAGTTACGAATCCTTCTGCCTCTCTTAAACGAGATAGGCTATTACAGTTCCTTAAACCTCGTGTTTCTTCCAAAGCCAGCGGCACGCCTAAGGCATCGGAGGAAACCACTTTGGCTGACGGCGATAATTCGCTGCCCAACGAGTTCGCCCTTCTAATCACCCTCTCAGAGTCGCTGAATATTCCGGGGCTTATGCCAGCTGCTAAAACTATGACAGATATCATTCAAGCTGCAGAGGTGAGTTGGCTTTTCTTGATTGTCCGTCTACATTTCAACCGTTGCTTATGCATGCACTACAGCTTGCTAGGTACAATAAGGGCAAATGCAAGTGTGTTGGTGAACACATTAAACAGCTGATGGTGGATTTAGGGAAGGGGTTATTGAGTGATGGATTCATTGACCATGATAACTTCAGGCACGAGGTTGATTCTTTTGTCAGGTATAACAATATCGTGATGGCTTACTTCACATCGGAGAGCTAATTGTCAATCTTTAACCAGGCAGCTTAGTGAGGTCCATGACCTCATTGACAAATTGTCTCGGCAAAGATCATTTGTGCATGTGTTTAGCTCTCATAAGAATACAAAGATGATTGACAAGTGCAAAGCTTTGCTTGCCAAAGCTGAAGCAATTATGAATGTTAGTTCATCCAGGTCCTTGCTCCCAATGAACATATACTTACCAAGCAAGCCAGATGACCCATCCTGCTGCTACTATCACTATGGCACAAGTTCTCACTGGTGCCACTGGAAAACACATCCAGAACAGTGTTTTTAACACTGCTGCTAGAGATATTTATTTCTACCAAAGTCCTGCAACTGACCAGAGGCTTACTAACCTGTTGCCTATCCTCTTGTCTTCTGCTCTGCCAGCACCTACAGTCCACTTTGTTGGGAGGGATGAGTGGGTAAACAAAGCAGTGGATATTATCAGTACTTCTCCAGGAGCTAATATTGCTGTGATGGGACCAGGAGGGATGGGAAAAACCTCTCTTGCTCTTGCCATCTTGCATGATAAAGCTATCAAGGAAGCATTTAGTGCAAAACGATACTTTGTTCCTTGTGAAGCACTAATGTCTGCTGAGACACTGATTGCCTCTATTCTGCATGTTCTAGGAAACACAGATACTTCCCATAAGGATCCTCTGGCATCTTTGAATCAAACTCTGCTGACTGCAGGGCTGATAGTCTTGGTGCTGGATAATTTTGAGACTCCTTGGAATGAGTCATCATCTGTCCAGGATGTGAAGGATATCTTGGCAAGGATTTCTGCTATAGAAACTGTTACCCTGATTATCACTATGAGGGGGGCTGCTGCACCTTCTGGAACTAAGTGGGTCTCTTTTCTTCCAGTCCATGGGCTGCCATCATTGGCACCAGATGCAGCAAGGGATATGTTTCTGGGTGGTGTTGAAATTTCTCTTCCACAATATCACCATGATCTGGATACTTTACTGAAGGAATTGGACTACATACCACTAGCTATTGCCTTGATAGCACCCTTGAAAGGAATGTTCACTCCTTCTCAGCTTTTGAGCAGGTGGAGAAAGGAGAAAACAAGGCTTTTGATTATATCACAAAATCAGACAAATGACCGACTTTCCAGTGTCAATATTTCCATCAATCTTTCACTTGAATTATTCAAGGTTCACAAAAAGCCCAACTTCATGAGGCTTCTTGTTGTTGTATCATTTCTTCCAGATGGGCTACTTGAATGGAAGAATAAGATTATGGAAATAATGCCTGATGCAGAAAATGCATTTCATGCTGCTTCATATCTATGTAATGCTTCTCTGCTCTATGATACCCAAAACAAGTTGAAAATGTTGTCTCCTATAAGGTATTTCATTGCTGAAACATATCAAAGGTCCTATCAAGCAGAATTTTTCAGTGTTTTGCAATATCATGAACATATTATTGAGAGATATGAAACAAATAAAAATCAGCTAGATGTTGTTGCAGAGCTTGCTGCAGCAATGAACAACATACTTGATTTATTTATCCAGGGCTTGCAAAGAGATCCATCAGAGCAGTTATTGGAAAATGCATTCAAATTTTCAAGATTTTTGCATTTAGTCCATCCAACAGAGCTGCTCATTGAAGAGATCCTAAAAGTCTATGACAAGAGGAAGATTTTCAGGATGTATCCAAAATGCAATTTGGAACATGGTATTATTCTAGATTTCAAAAGTGAGTACAGCATGGCACAGGAGAAGATTAAATTAGCTCATGAGCAGTTCAGAGGCATTGGTGACCAGCTTGGAATGGCACAATGTCTTCAAAGCCTTGGGAATATCTTGCGAATGGAGCACAAGTATGAGGCTGCCAGAGAGAAGCTTGAAGCAGCTCATGAGCAGTTCAGAGGCATTGGTTCTCAGCTTGGAATG
>JASFDH010001895.1:0-12815 GCA_036937195.1 Nidularia pulvinata
GATCCCTCCTGACCAACCCTTCGGTCAGGAAGTTGAGTATCGACCTCTGTTATATTTGAATCAGCCCACTCACCATTGTCTGTAAATTGGGCGTTAGGAATGAAGGAGGCGCAGCACATAAGCTGAAGCCGTCGCCCATCTCGATTTCCTACCTTGGTAGCGCTCAGACGCATTTACCGGAGATATCCCCGGAGACTCCGGAATCTCTCTCTGTTAATCTCACGCACTTATCCATCCGGAACTCCTGGGCTATACCCCGGGAAGACCAGTTCGTGACAAAAGGAGGCACAGCACATAAGCTGAAGCTGTTGCCCATCTCGATCTCCTGCCTTGGTAGTGCTTGAACATGTTTACCAGAGATATCCCCGGAGACTCTGGAACCTCTGGGCTATATCCTGGAAGACCAGTTCATGACAACTAGTCCCACAGGTGAAACCTTGATTAATCCTGAGGCTTATCATGCCTCCTACTCCCTTCCTAGTTTTCCTTCCTGCAGTCCTTGTCCCTATATTGAACCAGCTCCTCTGCCTGCTCTTCCCCTCATCCTTAAGCCTCAAAAGACACATGACCTCTGTGGATTGAAAAAAAAGTGAGTTATCCCTCATTGCAGACATATCTCTTTTCCCCCTTGTCTGTGTGAAGGCTCTGGTTCATGGAAGATGGACATTCCAAACACAAGAGGTAGATGTTGTAGATGCTAGAGATATTCGAAGCAGCACTACATGGAGTTGCTACATAGAGTACTCTCTGATTGTTTTATGTTGTAGAACCATTGCAATCTAAATTGCTTCAACTTCATGTCTTAAGTTTAAGTTCAATACCACAGTTGATATGTGTGTTGTTTGTATTGAAAACAGTTGCCATTGAAACTAAAATGATTCAAATTAACTTTGCCACAGGCAGGGACTTGTCATTTAGCAAATTTTGTCAATGATACCAGTTATGCATCATTGGGTAAATTACTCTTAATTCACATCATTTCTGCTTTATTTTCTCTCATTGGGGACTTTTTACTATGTAGGATTTTCCTGATGCTCAGGAAGCTCATTGTGCTGGCTCATGTAATTTGTTTCAGACACAACAAAGGGACAGCACACAAGGCCCCTAGCACCCCTTTTCTGTCTCACCCAACAACTACTACCAGCATTCTCTACCCATGTAGCTCATACTAGCACTCCATTTTTACCTCCATCCCTATCTTCCATCATGCCTCATGCCTCTGCTTGTATTGCTGCTAATAAGTGAAGACCTCCAGCTACAAAGTATCCATTATTGCATGTTTATAAGATGGCAGAAAATTTGCATGTGCTAGGAGCTCTGCTTTCTTCCCTTTTCAAGAAAATACACAAAAGCTTCACACTCATATCTGTTGGAATAATTACAAGCTTGCTGTGTTTCCTGGATAGGAAAGGAGCAAGTGCTGGAGCAGTGTACTGCCTATCTTAATTGGCATATTAGTTTCATATATGTTTGTACTCAGTTTTGTTTACTTATAAATGACATAGTCTACTGTTTGTATCTTCCCTTGTTTATCACCCATATAACCTTTTGTCCCTTACTGGGATTATATTTTAACAGTATCCTGCCCAGGAAGCTGGGATC
This sequence comes from Nidularia pulvinata, assembly GCA_036937195.1. NCBI lineage: Eukaryota > Fungi > Basidiomycota > Agaricomycetes > Agaricales > Nidulariaceae > Nidularia > Nidularia pulvinata. Next base: position 1,603 of record JASFDH010001895.1, read on the forward strand.
TTTTTCCTATTCTGAGGTGCAAGCCCTTCCATGCCTGATCTGGCACATTTCCCATCCTCTTTCTGATCCTCCTCCCATCCTTCTGCTACTGGTGTCAAATCCAGTGCTGTATCCAACACCTCCTAGTTCATATCTACCCAATACAATGACAAAGTTCCGAAAATACCGCAAAAGGTGCTCTTCGTGCTGGAGCAAATCGTGATGTGCAGTAAGTGAGTCAATGCTTCTCGGTTGCACATAGCAACTCGAAGAGTCTATATAGCAAGGATACGGGCGTGCACTTTTTTTTCGAATGATACTCATGAGTTAGACCGACGTATTTCGAGGACTTTATGGGTGGGCTCAGCGTTGGGCATTCGATTTTGAGTAGTCACCAGCATAATCATATTTGATAAAGCTATCATAATTACATATTATGCACTAATTGCTACTAGTCCTCGGTATTTTTCCCTACCTCATAACTGGTTTGTATTACACGCTGTATCAGTCGGGACTTTTCGAGTTATGGAATGTACGTGAATCCACGATGATCCACGACCATACCTGTGGTATGTGCGTCACGAACTTTGTGTCGAACGGATGCGTTGTTTGCCATCGTCGTGCAGCGCAAACAATAGTGATCTTGCCGTGCTTTAACTTTCGCACCTCCGAATCCTTGTCACTATCAGAAGCCTTCTCGACGTATTATGTGACTAGAACACGCCATTGTGCTGCCTATGTATCTCCTTGCCCCGTGTACCCATCCTGCGAAATACCAGCGACATGTTCTCACACTAGCATTGGGCCTGATACCGCGCTGCACTCCACATGCCTCAGTTGGCGGCTCAACTCGTAACACGTCACCATTTAACTTCAAGCACAAATCTCTTGTATTATAGCCTCTTCGACTACAATGCTATTTGCGTTTTCGGAGGGACGATAGCTGTAATTCTTAGGATCATTCTAATAGCAGAACCGTATCTCCAACCTCGCTTCATACATTGCCGGTGGCATACAGTCCACACATGAGGATTACTTCTACGCCGATCAAGCAACAGGCTCAGTCCCAGTCAAATTGATCACTCTATGCCCGCGAAATTCACGATGTGTCAGGCCATACACGCTTTTCTATGAAGAACATGTCCTCAAAGCCTCCCATTGCCTCACCCGAGCACCACCACCTTGATCGTCGTCACCACCATTTACTTCACAACAGGTTGTGCGATTCGGGAGATGACACCTGGACAACTTCCTCCGTGATCAATAATACTGCATTAGCTCAACTGCGTACCACAAGAATAGCTCCCTCCGCATGGCAATCGCGCGTCGGCCGCACAAATCAGGTCTTGCGCTCTATAAATGGATATCCGTGCTTCCTCTAAGGTTGTATGTACGTTGTCGGCAGCATGGTCAAGATCTATATAGTATCTGCGGAAATACACCTCATTTGGCCCTCTACACCGTTTCGGCTGTGTATCTCAACACCCCACTCGCACCACACTTCCATTATATTGAAAATTTAACAAAACTTAAACGCTCACCCTACCTCTTTAGAGTTATCTCACCCAACGCAAAAGGCCTTAAGAGCCCCGCGGCTGTACTTCGAGCCCCATCCCTCTCAACTTCTCTCCTCTCATCTCAACATGCATCGTTCGTTCCTGTTCCTCCTCGCTCTTCTGCCCCTCATCACCCTCGCCCATCCCACCCACCACTTTCACAATGGAGTGAAAATCTCGTCCGACTCCAATCACCCTACTCCAATCCCGCTCACCAAGCGCGCCGCCCACCTTCCCACCACTGAAGCGGGCGTCGTGCGCCCCGCTGTGCTCAAGAACCAGCTAACTCGCGTCACCAGGCAGGTCGATTCCCTTAATTAATTCAAATCCTTCCCAGCCGTATCCTGAGTACCATCTTATAGCAAGCTCTCCCGTGGTTTCGCCGCCTATGAGAAGAATACCGGCCATGCGCATCCGAGTGACACGGCGGGACTCGCCAAGTTGAATAACATGAAGCGCGATCCTGGCGCGGGAACTGGCCTAGAGCTTCTCACCGAAGATCTTGGTGGCGTATTGTGGCAGGGCGAGATCCAGGTCGGCACCCCGCCCAAGACATTCACAGGCAAGGATTCATTGTTCTTGGGTTCCTTCATTATGAAAAGCTAATTAGAAATATGCCTTCATTCAGTCGACTTCGATACCGGTTCGTTTTATCGCCTGCTTCGCGCAGTTGAAACACGCCCACTAATAACGACTACTTTCATTCTCAGGTAGCAGCGATCTCTATCTCCCAGGCCAGAACTGCCGCGCGAACTGCGAGGGCCACACGATCTATGACACATCCGCCTCCTCCACCGCACATGATCTGAAGAAGAAGTTCAACCTCGCCTTTGAAGATGATTCGATGGTCCAGGGCGAGATATTCACAGACGTCGTGACCGTCGCGGGCATCACCGTATGTCCTTCTGCATATGCCAACCCTCCCAATACGTGCAGATGACTTACTGGCCCTCGCCCGCTCATACAGGCTATGAACCAATCAATCGGCGCCGCGACGCAGTATTCCGCCGGGAATGCTGTGGATCAGTTCCCCCCCGACGGCCTTATGGGAATGGCCTTTGAGGAGCTGTCAATCTTCCGCGCAAACCCCTTCTTCCAGACCATCATTCAGCAGGGCCAGGGACAAGGACAAGGCAGTGGACAGAGCAATGCTACTGCTACCACTAACGTCTCCAGTTTCGCGACCCAGGAAGAGGCTAGAAAGATGGCGCAGCGCAAGCAATCTTCCAAAAAGCCAGATCCGCCAACGACCGCGACCGTTCCTAGTCAGTCCACCATCGCTTCACCCCAGTTCGGCGTCAAGCTCGCCGCCAACGGCTCAGAACTCTTCCTCGGCGGTGTTGATACCTCCGCCATCTCTGGTGATTTCACCCAAGTCCCCGTGACCCATGTCGTATGTACCAAGTTTCTCTCTCTTTCCCTCCTTCCGTGCGAAATCTAGTCTCACAGTCTGATGTTACAGGGCTACTGGCAAGTCACCCTTGACTCAGCCAACGTTGACTCCAAGCCCGTCGTGTCCCAGCTCTCAGCTATCATCGACACCGGCACCACCCTCATTGTCGGGGACACGACGAACGTCAATGCGTTCTACGCCGCAATCCCCGGGTCCAAGGATGCCTCGACGGAAATCGGAGCTGGGTTCTTTACCGGTAAGCCCTGAAACTTCTCACTTCACTGTGCATGCATCATGCATATGTATGTATTAATCGATGTTTTCTCACTCAGTCCCATGCAACGCCATCCCCGACATTAGCCTCACCTTCGCCGGGAAGTCCTTTGCAATTTCCCCGGATACATTCAACATCGGCTTCGTCAGCGAAACGGACACGCAGAACTGTGTTGGGGGTGTCATGGCGATGGATATGATGCAGTTCTGGGTTATAGGGGATGTGTTCCTACAGAATGTCTACACTTGTATGTTCTTCATTTCATCTGCTGCCAAGTTACCCTCGAGATTAACCGGATCTCTCTTTTTCCCTTAACAGCTTTCAACGTCGGAACTAAGGAAGTCGGGTTTGCCAACCTTGCCTAAACTAACTATTCCTTGACAATTTCCGCCGTCCTTTCACTGAGGGTGGCAGACGCTTTTGATCACTTATCTTCTTTGCCTTCTTATTGAGCGTACCTGGATTTCTGTCGCTCACCGTTGCAATCCAATCAAGTCTAGTGTAAATTATGTAAACGTCCAGGTCTCCTTCCTCGTGTCTTCTCGCTAAAACTAGCTGTACTTCATCTCTTCTATTCTTTTCTACAAACCATGTAGCAGATATCCGAGTTCTTTTCTGTAGTATCACGCCGTAATCTGATCTCTGTCTATTGTAAATTAAGCTCCCATCCGCGGGTCCTAGAAGGCTTGGCTTGCATGATATATACCACCCTATAAGTCATCGAAGTCCAACATGATGTTGATTTTGAATATCATCGATAGTAATAATACGCATTTGAAGAACCAATGGGCCCAAATATGGTACTATGAAATGCTTGCCTCCAGATTGCTTCAAAGCTTCAATCCGAACGCATAGGCCTTATCCAGTTGATAACGGCGCCCTAATGTGCAATCCAAGTGACTTTATGGTGCCTTGAAGATACAGCTGCCATTCAATCTGCGATAATAATGCTCGATAAAGATTACGTATGAAGAGCTCATAAGTAACGCTTCACACCCTGCGGTTACAAATGCAAGATACATGACTTGTCTACCGTCTGCAGAGGCATCGGGCTTCCAGGGATTGTCGGCGCGGTTCCAGTTTAGGCAGATTCAGATGCGGCGACATTCAACGTCATGGTCTGCAGCGTGAGTGCAAGACGCATGCATCCCCCGCAGAACCATCCTGACAGCGGTTTGAACATCTAAGTCTTGCCTAGCATTTCAGTTCGACTAGGATAAGCTACATTATACCCAATGGCTTTTTCTTCTCGATGTGCAAACTATTCCTTGGCTGTTGCGCAGTTTTGACGAGGTCCGTCTGAATCTCAAAGTACGCAGGAAAGACGAAGAAAAGGGAAAGATATGACCGGAAAACCGCCAAGATTTCAGATCAAGACATGTTTGTTTGTCTGGGACAACAGGCTTCAATAGACGAATCGGGAGGAGACAAACGGCAGAACTGAGTCCTGATTCGCGATTTTAAGGCTCTCATTCAGGCTGTCGTCAGCACCAAGATCAACTAAGAACTAGCGCCCAAGCCCTCCGGAGCGTCGACTCGCCAGCAAGCACCTACAAGGTTCTTTGGGATGTAATGACCACTGCATTGGCTTTTTCGTCGCAGAAAAACGTAGCAACAATTGAAGATAAAATGCCTAAAAAAAAACCCCCAGTGAACGGGCGCAGCTGAAGCACGGTTAACCAAACCTTCGAAACGCGTCAATATTTCAACAGGAGAGGCCTTCGATATATACTTACTTTAAGCTTCACCCGTCACAGTTCAAACGTTCAAGTCTGCCACCATATCGAGCGTTCCTCCCTGTCAGTCCAAACTTCAGTCAGACTCTGTAGAGGAATTGACGATCGATCATATGCACGAGTTTTGCTTGATTCTGGAAGTCCCGTAGCTGATATCAATGTGGTATTCTAGACATCAGCTCTCTTTCGAAGCCTGCACTCTCCCCTCAATTGTTATCTGACTGGAGAGTCTAAACGCTCGGAAACACATGAAGTATTCCGATTACCTCAGAAAAGACGAGCTACCCACCATCTCAGCTTCCCTCGTGGCAGCCTCTCTTCTTGCGGCAGCCTCTTTCCTCGCCGACGCTTCTCCCGCTTCAGCTCCTGCCTTTGCTCCTGCCTTTGCTCCTGCTTCCGCTCCGGCCTTCGCTCCATCCGCTGCTGCACGAGCCAACATCCCTGATATCGCGCTTGGTTGTAACATCTTATTCGTGTTACTGTTGGCGTGCTGCATTCTTTGCTGGGAGAGGATACTGCATAGGGCTAGTAGGAGCGTGAGAATGATGCAAAGAGATCAGAATCAAAGATAGATTCCTGTGAACCTATTTATATGCCTTGATATGCCCAATCTGACCATGTTGCAGGCATATCCTGCGTAACGTGTAACTACCGACATCACTTCATTGTATCATCCTCAAAATCTCGACCTTTCCCTGCTTAAATAAGCTTACATATTGTTTGAAGCGCGCACGAGGTGCTCGGAAAGAACGGCATAACTACTCACGGTCAATCATCACGATCAAAATACGAGACTCCAGTTATAGTGAGCAAATTGACTTTCATTCACAATATCCTCCCTGTTTTGGGATTCATTCTCCGGATTACTGTGTTACTGACTTTTCCAGTAGTTTTCTCGCGATCTATATCATCATAAACTTACCGGATGACGTTCTTTCATACGCAACATAAGACACTTCTTCGACAGCTGTGAATTTATCTTAGCTAATAGGGAGCAAACAATTTCAAAGACAAGTGCTTCAGGTTCTATACATAATAATCGGTGGCAGCTAACAATAACCAGATCAATCCGGGCTTAATTACACAGGATATAAATAGGCGCCTTCGTGGTACGCGTCTTACATTCTATCACACCCCTTACAAGCACCCGGCGGACGCTTATTTCCTCCTCCGACTGAGCGTCTATGTCAGACTCATTTCAATGGATTTAGTCATTCAAGTTCATCTGCTTAATATGGGCTTCAACGCTGTTGTACAACGACCCTTACCTTGCGTCTGCCTTGTCTTCCCACCTCACTTTGCCACTGATGTCCTCCGATATCGTTTCTCTTCCTGTCAGGAATCCCAGAGATGTGCTGGATGAAGCAACGGTCGACGGCCTTAAACAAGACGTAAGTGATGGCACCATGTCACAACTATCCTGGTCGCAGAGATCACTACCTCCGCAACAACAAGGCACATCGATTCCGTGAATCTTGTGTGTACAATCGCAAAATAACATTTATTCCCCAGATCTTGAAACTGCTTCCTTCGATAACCCTAATGATACAAATCGAAATTCAAGTCACCAGGGTCTACCAGGTCCTTCAATGTTTGAAAATGCGAACGGCTTCAATATCCATGGGGGGCAATTCAACAACGTTTCTGGCCACCAGTATCATACGTGGGTTGCAGTGAATGGCGAGTAGTTGAGACGTGCACATCCATGAAGGCAGCTGGCTGATCAGTTAGATTTCGAAAGGACATGCTCCTGGTGCACCGATAGTAAGCGCCCTATATTTCTCTGTTGAATGACTTCAGCTAATTCAGAGATAAGCTACCTCGCGTCAATCGCAATATATCTGAAAGTGATGGGGCCAAAACGATTGCAGTCAAGACTATCCAGGCTGCTTACGATACTGCTTTCAACGGTGCCTTCAATGATGCTTTCAACGAAGCGTACGACAAGGCATTCATTGTAGCATTTGATGAAACTTCAACGATGTTGTATGTCGAGGACTTTTATGCCTCTTTGAATGTGAGTGTTCTATATGCCGATATTTAATTGATATCTGACTTTCTCTTTTTTAGAAAGAGAATAATAATGCCCCTATTACCGAAGATAGACTTCTCGGTTCCTCTGAGTGTCAGAAGACAGATTTCAGATAAAGCTAGTACTCTCCAACTAATCGAGTAGTGTTTACCTTCTCTTTTTCTTTTCCAGCCCGAAATCGTAATTTTTAAAAATGAGTATCGCTATTATTTATATTTCTTTTGCAGTGCCAAGCACTTACCGCTTAGACTCAAACTGGATGGCCAGTTCTCGAGCAAATACAGAGGTGAGGTTGAGTGGCAACTTAATGGTCAAAGCCAATCAGCGTCTATCACTGCAGTTAAACGCGCTTGTACTCCACACACCAGGTTCCCACACCGCACCTTTATGTCATGCCGGCAGTGCTGCATCATTAGTGGCCATCCTTCACATCTTCCTACTCTCTGCAACGATTCGATAACTCACAAGAGCCTAATCAGCAGGAAAATCTCCAAGCGCAATATTGTTATAATTCATTGGACACAGTACTTAAAGGGTGACGGTCACACTGAAGGTATCGGTACGTGAGTTTTCGCTTTTCAGCTATGCCACACATCACCCGGCCAGTCGCTCACTCCATTCCATTGCAGACGTTGTTTATCTCTAAATAGACCGAATATATGAAGGCCTCACTAGAATCTGCATCTAACGAGGCTTCTGGTGAAGCTTACAATAGAGCTTTTAACGAAGCTTTTAACGAAGCCTTCAACAATGCGTTCAATGAAGCTTTTACGTACGCACATCAGGATGCATACAACAGGGTGTTCAGTGAGACGTATGTAAACTCAATTCTTTATGCAGGAGACGAGTCCAACTCGTCTTCGAACAGCCTCAGTGGCTCCCGCGAAATTATGTCTGATGTGAGTACGGCCCTTCCCTGCTTTAGCCATTTAAGTTGTCTAATATGAAGCAGTGGTATCTTATAAAACCCGAGGACTTTCTCAGCGACGAAGCACCTTCACCTTGCGACGTCAATTCCTCTACGAAAATATCTGAACCACAATCATCATCTTGAGAGACATATTAGTATTTCCGATGGCTAAGAAAGGGGATGTGGCATAGAAGAGTTTAATAGAAGTAGTTATGAGAGGTGCATAACTGACCTTAATATCCTGCAAAGGGGGGCTGCCTGCTGATGGAGGCGATAAAACCACGGCTCAAGTCGAGTTCAAGTATAGCTACCAATGCATAATTAGCTTGAAATTTGAATGCCCCTTGAAAGAAAGTATCAATGAATTTTGCCTACAAGACATACTGAAGGGTTTTATTACGTAATTATCGTTTTTCTCTACGCGTCTTTCCAGGCCTTTACTGAGAGGAATGACGGATAAAGTTAAGATGAAAGTTGAATGGCCCGGGCCTAGCAGCTCCGATCTGCTTTGACATTGTGAAGCGCGATCCAGTGACACGTCGGCCGAGATTTATTGATTCATTATTTTATTGCCGCCCTTCCATGAGCATCCATCTCTTTCCTATTCTACTATCATTCCTGCAGTGTTGCAAAATGTAAACTGATGGCAACATCACACCTCTGGTTCCTCGCTGCAATTTTTTAAACCTACATTGCTGGAAAGGTGGAAATCTCTGCTTCATAGTAATATTTATTTTATTTTATTTTGTTGAGAGGTTGTGAAGCTACTGTTGAAATAGTTATGAGTGACCTAGTTTTGCAAAATATGCCTGATAATTCCTGGGTTATCCATGGCTCAATTTCAGACAAAAAGACAGAATCATACTTAGAATACTTGCCTGGGTATGTGTGCTAAGTTTCAGACCTCAATTCGCGGTAGTTGTGGCCTAATTCGCGATTTACAACACCAGGTCATTGTGCAACACTGCGGGAATAATACTATTAATAGTAGTTCGAGTGTTATGCTTGCTCTAATACAACACTATCATTATCCGTTCATTCGGTCACCCCTACCTTTCGGTCACACTAATCAGATCGCTCCATTTCCTCGACTTGGAATGAAGTGACGTGACATCCATCACGCTGTCAAAAACTCCTGTTAGGGAGTGCCACTCTCCTCCAAGAACTCAGAGGCCGATGAGAGCAAACAACAAAGGGGGATGGATTGTGGACTTGGGTCCACTCGGGCAAGGTACATAGATAAGGTAGATACAATCTATATACAGCCTAATAGAATATTCCCACACACTGCCACCTTCTGACCACAAGCACGAAGCTTGCACAACCCCAACTCTTGACATCTGTTAGCACCTGGATTGGGATGATCTCCGCAAAGGTGACGTCAGATTTCCATTGGCAACTCATCCGTCTCTGCAATTCAGTTAATCCGCCCGTAGGCCTAACTCATCTTCTTAACTTTACCCGTTCTTATTCCTCAAAGAAAAGAATTATCCTTCATTTTGGGAGCCTGCATCCCCACTACAAAATGCCCTTGGCCGATACGGGTTCCTCTCATCGAATGCAGGCGTCCATGTTTCTCCACTTGCACTGGGTACCATGAGTATGATAGGGAACAAATCGGAGCCTTTTGTCATGGGGTCCATGAACAAGGAGTCGAATTTCAAGCTCCTTGACGCGTACTTTGATAATGGGAGCAACTTCATTGATACTGCCAATGCGTAGTGAGCAATGTATATCATTTATATATATGAGCTATAACAGTGACTTTTCAGCCGAGGTGAGACATCGAAGGAATTTATAGCTGAATGGGCCGCGAAGCGTAGGGTCAGAGATCAGCTGTTGTTTGCTACCAAGGTATTTTGGCGAACCTTGAGACATTCTCAGTCAGCTAATTATTTACGTAAGTTCACGACCAACTACAAACGTAGCGACTACGCTATTAAGCAAAACAAATCATTTCGGCACCAGCACCAAGAGTCTCCACCTTTCGCTCGAGGCATCGCTCAAAAATCTTCGAACCACATATATCGATTTCCTCTATCTACATCGGTGGGCCTACGACGTCAGCGCGGAAGAAGTGACGCACGCATTGCACACTGTTGTATCGCAAGACAAGGTACTGCACCGTGTAGGTGGAGGTCGAGCTGCAGCACGCGAAATACTACTAATGGTGATCTCGTCCACAAGGAATATCAGATACTCTAGCATAAGTGGTCGCTTTTTAAGCCAACCATTACGCTCGGGACTACACGTTGGCTCCATTTGCAGTATATCAAGGAGTATGGAGTGTCATGGAACACTCATTTGAGCGTGACATCATCCCCATGGCACGGTCTGAAGGTGCTCATCAACCAAACCCGGTGGTTCTCATACTCACCTCGTTATATATAAAGGCATGGTACTCGCCCCTGGAATGTTCTCGCCGCTGGAAAACCCGCAGAAGAGGAGCGACACCGTCAAAGCGGGGAGAAAGGATGGACAATGTTCGGTCCCGACTGGGAGCGAAACGAGTTGGAGATGAAGGTGTGCAAAGGTCTGGAGAAGGTTGCAGGAGTAGTCGGGGCGAAGAACATCACCACTGGTTAGTTTATTCTATTGGGAGTCCTGGGCACTCGCTCATATATACCGCTCTATTTTCGTGGCGGGAATCGCGTATTTCATGCAGAAGACCCATTTCGTATTCCCTATTATCGGTGGGTGCAAAGTCGAGCATACACTGGTTAATACCGAGGCACCGAATACCACCATGGGCGATGCTCAAATTGAATGTTTAGAGGGCACAGTGTCTCTTGATTTGGGCTTCCCTGGGACAGTGATTGTTAGTGCTCTTTATTTTCCTCCCCGGATATTGCGTTGTCTAGCCTGCTAATTTATATCTTCAGGGTACTGGAAAGGAGCACAACTAATTCTTCACTGCCTCTATAGTGGTGGATAAGCAACCTTTGCTACTGCCCATCCGACCTTAGTCCGACCCTGGATGAAGTAATTTCATAGAAAGTCACGTAACATTTAGAGTTCCCGGCATATGGATAAGGTGCGTCAAGGGTAACTGAGGTTCAATCGTTACATTTCCGTGGAAACACAGATAATATGACCTCTTGGTCAGATGCCTGCCCTGTTGTTGATAAACAAGTTATGGAATAAAGCAAGATTAGAATAGGTTCCAATAAGTGAATGTCAATTCTGCACAATATTGCCCACTTTGGGGGATGGTAAATCGGAAATTGCACTTGATAGCTGTTATGAAGTACAGCATGTGGTGATGACTAAAATGAATGAATTGATACGTTATATGGAGAGGATATCATATGTAGTACAATAAAGCGGCTGACG
>JASFDH010001896.1:0-12815 GCA_036937195.1 Nidularia pulvinata
GTCTCACCCCTCTATTCTCCCCCTTTGCTCAAGCTTGGTGTTAGTGGCCTTGTCATCCTGATAGTGTTGCCCTAACAAGCTGAGCTGAGCTGAGCTGAGCTGAGCTGGGCAGTAGCAACACTAGTAAGAAGGAAGCCTTGTGTTGTCCTCATGGGTGCAGTCATGTCATGATCCTCATGATATCCATGCAGTGTTCATGTGCTATCCCTGAGATAAGATAATGGTAATTGCTAAAAATAAAAGGTGAATTCATGACAGTGAGAACCTCATGCACAAGTTGCTCATTTGGAAACTCCAAGTACAATAGATGGAATATGGTCAGTGTTGAAACATCCAGGAACTTCACACACTTTGCAAGTCATTAATGGCACTTTCTACAAGATGCAGAGCATTGTTCCTTGCTTCAGACATTAATGATGTCAATGTATTGGCATGGCTACATATTTCAATGCATATGGAATACAAGATAGTCAGCAGATCTTCAAATGATCAGCAGGATGGAATGTAAAAAAAGCTATCAATGCATAATTGTCATAACTGTGGATTGTTTCCCATTGTTCATGTTAAGGGGCTCTAAATCATGCAGAAGACTCTCAAGGGGAGCAGTGGAGGATAGACCAATATTGCAATGTTTCAAGTTATATATTTCTTGGGCTGGACAGGGCCCTGGCATTACAAAACAGCAATGTGCAGCTATTGTAAATTATGGCAGCAGAGCATCCTCAAAACCATTAAACTCAATTGATTGCACTGAGGACTGAGCATCATGCATATTAAGCCAATGAATGAGCTTACACTCACTCTTAGAGATAATTAGTCAGCCAGCACAGGTCTGAAGTCAAAATAATTGTTTGAGTATTACTTATTGCTATGATAAATACTATGTACATGATACACTTTAGAACATAATAGCATGCTGAAAGGGAGATCCTAGCAGTGTTTGGTCATGTTAATGTTGATGCACCAGAGCCCTAAATTAGACACAATGTGACACCCCTCTATATGAGGCAACATGTGGCTTGAGCAAATGGTCACAATTTGGGTCTCCTGGAACACCAAACAACTTTTGCAAAATTGTGACTGCACAAGATTATGCAAGGCCCTGAAAGCTTGTTGCTAATATGTGCAATGACAACACACCATAGCCATCCCTGTGACACAAGCAGGCAGGTTGACCATGGTGTGTTCACTGCTGTGTGCCATGGTCATAGCTGAAGATGAAGGCACATGAGGTGTTTCTTGCATACTCAACCCATGTTGGGTTTATGAATAGAATTATCCTATAATTCTGACTTCTTTTGTATGCAGCTAAATATTTACATATGAATTTTGTAATAATGTATTAAGAATTTAGCAAAAGATTGTGCCCTGAACAGAATAGGAGATAATTTAAATATTTGCTAGGTCAAAATTAGACTTCAAACACTTAATTGAATTTTTGACCCAGGAAATATTTAAAATCTTACATTCTAGCCAAGGCAAAATATTTAAGAAAAATTCTTAATTCTGATATGGGAGTACAAATCTTATTATCAATAATACTTCTTGATAGGGACTAAGATGGATTACATAGATCTGAATTTAGACTCATGGAAGCTTATTGTCACAAACTTGTTTCTAGGTATGACCTAGAGTTCCCAGGAAAACAGCAACACAGAAGGGACAGGCAAAATAACCAGAGACTCTGGAGATGACTCCAGAATGTGTTATAGCACTGTAATGAAGAAAGGGGTTAAAAGTGGACAGCAGCTTTAGCTTATATACTGCACCCCCTTTGTTCCTAATGTCCAATTACAGGTCATGATCAGCAGGCTAGTTCAGAGGCAAGGGCATGTAATACTCAACTTCCTGATGGAAGATTGGTTAAAAGAAATTTCCAGAGACCAGAGATCTCATTGAGAATAAATAACATGAATGAGAGAAGACGTAGGGAGCAGGAATAGTTGAGGGCATTCAGAGAAGTGGTAATGGTAGTAATGACATTAAAAATAATTAACAAACTGAAGTACTACAGTACAATTCAGGTACTTAAACACCAAGAAATATAGGTACCTAGAGTAATACTGCAAACTACTAAGCCATACTAAGTAAAATAGAGAAGTAAGTGAGTCAAATGAAAATGGGCATATGACAATAATTAGGGGATACAAGCTAAATGTTAATGCAAGGGATATACTACTAGAAGACTAATGTTTGTGGCTGAAACATAGTAATTTCAAAATGGTAATAAACTGGAGTAGACCTAAGTGAAGCAGAAATGAGGCAGAGAGTCATGAGAACATCAGGATTGATGTAAACTGGTCCAGAGATTGTGAGTGGCTAACACAACTGGGATATGATGCTTATCCACATGCCATTTCCAGATATGAGTAAACTTTGTAGGTTCAGTGGATAATTGTCATGAATTTGCCTTTTCTTTTGGCAATTATCATTATCATCTTATTTTTTGGACTTATCACAGGGATATCTAATCTTGGAGATAACACATGGACAACTGTATAGATATCATGAGGTAACTGTGCCCACAAGGTCAACATAAGGCTCACTTCTTTTATGATCAATTGTTACTTACATGCATGATACACATGTACATGACACATTACTTACATGCACAGGCCATGAGCAGTACATGAGTTAGGTAGTATTTAGTTACATTGTTTGTACTCAGAACCCCAGTCTTGAGCTGGTCGTTTCTCCACTAGCAATACAGTGCTAATCACCATCCCCTTATCCTTTCCTCTCCCTGAGTGATTTGACAGCCTCAACACTCCACTACTGAGTGTATTGTTTGTGTGTCTGACAATAATCCATGGATTTGGCACTTATTTTTAACTGTATTATAGTTATTTGTGTGGACTTTAGTTCACCTGCAAGAAGTGATAAAATGTATCAGATAGTCTATGAACTGATAATTCAAAACATTTTTCTCCAGGGTTTTCCCAAATTTCATGCATTTTGAAATTACAGTAGGTTTCTACAATTTAGCTGGAAATGATGCCATCAGAATTGACATGGTCCCATTTTTGCATTATAAAATTTCACTTTCACTTCACTGTATTTTAAACTGATATACCATGTGCAGATCTGCACCCAAACAACTGGAAAATTTTGTGTTTTATAATCAGAACTATTACACTAGTAATACCAGGTAACAATGACAGAGTAATGCACAACAGCAGAATCTGTTAGCACAGGGGATGGCATGTCTAGCTAACACAGAAAAACTAGAAGTTCAGTAGTGATTAAAAATAGTGACTGGCACCAGCACTCTCAGATAGAGCCAATGTATGCCTGGATGGCTAAGCCAGAGCTAGAGGCACCTATAGCCTATCTGTGCAGCTGAGCCAAGACACCAGTGCATTTGTTGTCAATAGATGTAAGACATAACATGTAATCACAATGCAGAGTACAGAGACATAGCTAGAAGATCATGCAGGAGAGTGCTGTCATGGTAAGGATACATGGGCAGGACCCTAATATGATAATGAACATGAGAAGAGATTACACTACTTAGGGGGAATGCTTGTAGCATCCCATTGAGCCACATTGAGAAGACAATGAAGCCAGAATGTTTTGAGGGTGCCCTGGGTTCCAAGAAGAGAGCAAAATCCTACAGAAGCTGCACCAAGATGACATAAGTCTACAATAAAATACTTACAAACATTTGATCCAAAATAGACATGCCCAAGACACTAGTGTGCTATCAAAGTATTTACTAGCAACTTGCCTAAAAAAATAGAAGCTGGATGTAGATAGATACCTGAGGGCAAGGGCAGGTATGAAAAATGGGGATTTTGCCCATGTCCTCTTGCAAACTGGTCAACAGTGATGAGCCTGACAGCTCCTGTGAATGCTGAGTCAGAGGATCCAAGCTAAGTTTAGAATTCAGATGAGTCTAGCTAGAGCTAGCTTCTGAGAGCAAAACTATATAGATAGTCTATCTTTAAGAAAGCAAGGGCTTTGATTTGAGACCACTGAGTTCAGAGGACTGAGTCCTAAGTGATCTATATTTTGAGAGATCAGGGGAACTGGAAGACTATCATTTTGGCTTAGTTAGTTAAAAAGAGCAAAGTAAGGAGATAGGATGACCATCTTTTTGGAATATTATCCTAAGACAGAAGGAAGACCACTTTCATTAGGATCATGAGGGAAAGGAAGACCATGTCATATCTCTATACAGCACAGCACATGCCATCTCTAGACCCTTCACAATCAATCCCAACACTTTCCCAGCTCTCAGCTCACTTCCAGTGTTTATTCAGGTTTATTTCAGCCTATTTCCATTTTTGTACCTACTCTGATTCAGCCACATTGTCAGATTTCAATTCCAAAGAAGAATAAGGACTAGAGGTTGTAGGTAATGATAGTGCTATGTTGGAAAAATGTCAGAAGTATTGTTGGAAGGAATTCTGACTGTAATGCTAAAGATAAGAACCATTGGCTTCAGCTTATGTGCTGTGCCCTTCCAGTTCTTGTGGGTTCTAACTTAAGTGAATGATTCACATGGCAGAAGATATTTACCAGTGTCAGAAATGTGTCAGGGATAAACAAGATATTGATGACTAGAGTCAAGTCTAGTGTTGAGGGCAAGATATGACTAGTCAAGGTAAGTCAACTAGAAGACAGTTCAGAAAGAGTTGGAAGGTTGGAAGTGAATTGGAGGAACTAAGGATGATCATAGTCAATATTCAGATTGAGGACTAGAATACAGAAGTGAACTACTTAAATATGAGTAATGCTAATTGTAATCATAAAAGCAGAAGTAGCAATACTATGGATACAAGGAATAATAAAAGTCCTTTGCACATAATAAAAAGCAGAAATGAGAGCAGAAACATAACTGAGCAGAAATGTACTTAGAAACAGTAATTGTATCATGAGTGTCAGAACAATGAAAACAATATTTCAGTGTTTAGTGATGAATGGAGACAGGCAGAAATGTCAGAAACATAACGAGAAATCATATCATAGAGTTGGAAAGTGTTGGAAGATGTCAGAAGTGATCATGGATGTAACACACATATACTATACTTTTTGTAGTATATCTCTTCACATTAACATTCAATTCATATCCCTTAGTCTTCATTATATTCTCTCTTTCTTATAACCCACATACTTCTCCAGTTCACTAGAATGTTTTAAGTACTTATGTATTTACTCTGGTTCTCTAGTATTTAAGCACTTCAAATGTGCTGTAATACTTTGGTTTGTTAATTATATTCATCTCTCCACTTCTCTCAGTGGTTAAAGCTACCTCTGAACCATCCTCACTCATCTCTACTTGATATTATCCTTCTTGTTGTCATACTTTGTGCTCAACAAGATCTCTGGTCTCCAGAGATCCCTCCTGACCAAATCTCCAGTCAGGAAGTTGAGTATTGATTGTCACTATACTTGGGACAACTCACTCACATTTATCTGTAAATTGGGTGTTAGGAACAAAGGAGGTGCAACACATAAGCTGAAGCTGTCACCCCTCTTGACCTTCTCTCTTTGGTAGCACTCAAATGCATTTTCTGGAGATATAACTGGAGTCTCCAGTATCTCTCCCTGGCCCTACCATATATTCTATCTGCCCAGAACCTCTGGGCTATATTCTGGAAATTGAGTTTGTGACAGACCATCCCTTCTAGCTTAGAGTGTTTTCACTGGTGTCTACAAGGGCAGGAAGACTGCCCTTTTGGAAAATTGTAAAGTTTAGAGAAAGGAGGACCACCTCCACTCATATAATAAGTCAGCATTGAAATTAGTATAGATAGGAAAACTATCTCAACAAGTTCATAAGCTAGATTGGGAGAAAAGAAGATCATCTGCTGCATCTAGCTAGAATATTTCCAGACATCTTTTCTATTATATCTTGAACTATTTTGTGTTACTTTTGGAATACATCTCTTTTCAGACTAACCCCCATGAACTTGAGGTTGTGAGTGTTAGTAAAGGTATATTGCTATTGTACACTACAGACAACAACCTCTCTTTAATACATCAAATTTGTTATTTTTTTTAACATAGTATCATCACAAGTAATAATTTATATTTGTTATCATAGGCTTAGAGCTTGATGGTAAAAGTGGAAGCAGTAATACAAATTTTTAGTCTCAAATTCATGGATTTACTGATCTAACCTAATCCAATCCATAAATGACCCTATCCATGGGCTGGATATGGATATGGCATGGCCTGATCTGTGTTAGTCTCTGATGATAAATTTTGATACTGCTCTCCAGAATAAATAAAAAAAGATTCATATTGAAAGTAATTAGCTGCACTCCAAATGAAATCAAATAAGGATTTGGACGCAAGTTTTGTGAAGTACAAATTATAATAATTAATAGAATTCTGCTCTTGTCAACAAGTCTCGGCAAAATTTCAGCTGGCAAACATTTTACTAACATTTTTCCGAGGGCTGAATAGTGGGGTCGGATTAGTGTATAGAGAGTCTCAGAACTTTTGCAAGGGTTTCTGCTTACCCAGCTGGCAGGTGGGGGTTCGTTCTCATAAGTGTTAGGGTTTCCAAATATAATTGTCACTGAAACAGAATGCACGCGAATAAATAAAGCTATCAATGTTTATATCCAAGCTTTCACTCCTTCGATTCTTGCAGGGCATAGGCATAAAAGTACTCTCACGTCGGACAATTTTGAACCCCGTAGGTTCTGTTCTTTAAAGCACGTAAGACGAGGTAATGAATATTTAGCAATTGCACTGAATGGCAAGTGTTCGTGGGATCAAGTATTCGTGATCCTAAATTATGTTTTATGGCCTCCAAAAATGTTTGTTTGGGAAAGTATTTGTGAAGGAAATTCTCCATCAGGAGTGTGATTTAAGGCTGAACATCGAATATGCCGGTGGAAGAAATTTTGAGCGATTCTTTTGATTTATCCCTTAACCGTAATAGTGTTCGTGGGCTGGTATTATACGTTACAATTTCCAAAAGTTTTCTGTTCGCGGCCCAACGTTATTGTTACCCGAACACTTGGTCGAAATAGTACAGTAATCAAAGATTGCATTGAAGACTTAAATTAAGGCGGAAGATATTTCATACAGCGGTAGTTCACTCGTGAAACTGTTATCCACGTTAAATTTGTTATACTAATTTATGATATCATTAATGAAACACTCACAAAAAACCGTTTGATCATACCAAGGAATTTTCGCTTCAGCGGTATTTTCAAGTCCTGCACCTGAACAAGAACTTTTCGCATGCTCTCCCGCGTCTCTTCGAGTTTCATTTGTGCTTCGGGGTCGCCTCGTTCTGCTACAGCTTCCTCGTATCCAACCATTTGCCTCTGCATCTCGAGCACTTGCTGAAGAGTGTAGCGCAGCTCTTGGCCTGCTTTGGTCTCCGGAATCAGCTTCCGCTCAATAGCTAATTCCTTTTGAATCTGCAGTGCGGTGTTCAGCACAACTCGTCGGAGAATGTGATCGATCAGTGCCAGAGCAGATGAAGTTGTGTCTTTGAATTGCAATACCATCGCACCCTTGTCAAGTATTGACGTCCAATGTACTTCCTTTAGCTCCTTTACACGATTCTCGCCAACTTCAGGGGTGACTCTTCCCCACTTCGTGGTCCCTAGAGCCACTTGCTTGAGGGCATCGTCGCCGCATAGGTGCCTAAACATGTCTAGATTTCTGCGTGCAGTACCTGAGAAGCGGTCTTGAGATATGTCGTGAAGGTAAAGGACTCCACCGAGCACCATCTTCTTGCGATAGCTTTGGAATTAAATCAGCTTTATTCATCATCTTGCATATTCTGCTCACGATGTCTCCAGCCATGTAGAGATGCGCCGCAAAATCTCCACATCTCCCTTGTACGTATCATCAAATCCAGGGGTATCCACAAGGACTACACGTTTGTTTTTGAGAATAGGATATTTTGTCCCAATACTTATTGCATCGGGGCTGATTACAACGGGGCTGAGATGGGTGGTGCAAGAGACCAATGTATGGCCGACAACCATGCGCTGCTCCCCTAGGACAGCGTTAATGAACTGAATAAATCTTAAATGAGTAAGGTAAATACGAGAAAGTAAAATTCAGTCTACATACGGTGCTTTTACCAGCTCCAGTCGGACCCATGATGCTAACATGAATGAACAAAAATGTTTAAATGGGTGATTTAAACGTGAGGGTCAAACGCACGGGATCACGATGTCATTTGACATTCCATTCTCTAGGATAGGATCATTGGTGCCCTGTCTTCGCTGCGTCTTGTGCTGGCGGGTAGTTTGGCGACGAGAAGCATCCGCCTGTGCGCCGCGACAGCTATTTCAAGTGATTCGGAAGCGAACTAAATATCGAGCATACCGGGTTATTTAGAGATTCAGGCGAAGTCATGGTCTTAAGTACAACTGAGTAATAGAGACGCGAACACACAGAGCTGCGATATAGTTTGAAATTCTATTTGGAGTGATGAGAGCGGGTCGTATTCGAAGTTCGGTGGCTCGGGAACTAGTGAGGAGGATTGAAATGAATACCTTTATTCACCTGGGTCTTCTGACGTTGATTTAAAAGTGACTATTGATCAAACCAAATTCCACCGACGGCAAAAAATTTACATATTTCACTCGCACGTTCTCGATCGCAACCTCAGAGACTGAAACAGCAATGAGTATCATTGCATTTGGTGCACCTTACTTCTCTGGATTTTCCGCTTTGAATGCACATGCTTGAATCTAAACTAGATGTCTGCTTGCTTTTTTCATATCGATTGGCACGGGAGTTGTACAGCAGGACATGCATGAACACGTAGTTAATAGATATGACAATCACACACGTGGAGACGCCTGATCGGCAAAGTCGTGTTTGTGGCGGCAAGGTTAGTTCATGGTTTACACCTGGGATCGGGTCATGCTTAACTTTCTTGGTAATAGGATGGAACATGCATTCTGTTCATGGTGGTATGGAAGAGCGAATCTGTAGGTCGACATCCGGCATCCCTCGGATCTACGGGATTAGTTAATTTGACGCTAAATTTTAGCTCTGTTCGTGTCTAAGACCATCTGGCATGCGCCTACGAAACAAGCTAGTTAAAGAAACTGTTCTAACTACAGGGATAGTCCATTGCTCATTCAATAAGGCTGCTTTAGACTATAGAGTAGGTCCCACGAATAATAAGATGCAATAGAGTAGCAGTGGCAAAAATGTGCTATCGTTTTCTTTAATCAGCTATAATTTAGGATGTTGGCCGCGAAGCAGACAGGCTTTGGTATACATCCCTCATACTACCTTCTGAACATTGGAATGCAAGCCCCAGATTCAGGCTTATTTCGTGTATCATTACGTTTTTTCCCTACCTAATAACAATCGAGAACGTGCTGTTCTAAAATATGCGTTTACTGACGTTGGTGGAAGTTTCCGTCACTCCCGAGTTCCTTTACTATTGTCAAAGCACGAAGACAGGGTTGCTTATTCATCCATCCGTTTTCACGTAGTGCCCCGCTTGAAACGTCTGTCTATAAAGATTTAGATCTGCTCACGTTCACACTTGTGGTTTTCATATCAATTGACACACGTGCTATATCGGTTGTATCGAAGGACTTCTTTGTACAGGCAGTTAATAGATTTGATAATCACACACATGGAGACGCCAGGTCGGTAAGTTATGTTTCACTGGCAGCAAGGCTAGTTGGAATCAAGTCTCAGATTCAGACTCATTTTGTGTATTACCCCAGTTTTCCCTTTCTAGTTAGGGCTGTACACCGTCGCCGTACTGACTTTTACGGCTGTATTTATACTGCATCAATATAGCCTTATCCTAGCCCCAGGCTGCTACAAAATCAGCCTATATTGGCCCAAATATACAATTTTTGCGCTCACTTGAAGGTTTATATTTTTGTTCTTGAGCCTTGAGATGCTGTCATATGGCATACGATACGACGGGGCAAATGGAAAAAGCCGTGGCAGGCCGTGCAGGGCCGTGCAGTACCGTGCATGGCCTATCGTGTAGGGAGGGAGTACCGTGCAGTACCATGCATGCTGCATTTGCGTGCCTACCCTTAGCCTTAGTGAATTGCATACATGGGAGTGTCTATCCGGCTTTCCCAATGATATGAAAGATGATTTTAAAAGTGCATGCCCCACTCCCAATGTCCATATATGTTAAGTTGTTAAAATAATTCACTGTATATCTATAACATTAATTAGACTAGTAAATTAATTTCCATGATTCATAAATCTCCCTAGAATATTTGGGGGTTGGGCATGGGGGCAGACAATTGATAGTTTTTCACTTTTCAGATATCCTGGCCCTATTATTGAATATGTTCTAGTGATAAATGAGGCTGAAAATGCTATTATGAGGTTTTTACACTAAGCCACATGTATAGAATGACTCCACATGGACTGCACTACATTGCATGGAGCATACATGGAGATGAGGGGGTGCCAGCAGAAAAATCCAAGACTATCACTACCCTCAGTTTTGTTGCCATCAAAGCTCATGAGGTCCATGTATGAACCTGGGGTCCCAATCCATATTAGATAAGTACCTGTTCATTACACCCATGATTAGATTCAGAGCAACAGACATCTAACTCACACAATCAAATTTGTAGGTTTTTGGTTCTAAATTGAGCCCTCTCTCTTCTTTAGCTTGTAGTTATGAGTCCTGTAGTTGTAGTCTAGTCTTTGCTTACATCTAGTGACTCCATATGTTTCAGTGTAGCCTTTGATGAGGCAACTAAAAAGTCACTGGTTTGATATGATGTTTGCCAAAAATTTCTTGTGTTGGGTGCTACAAGGTCAACTTCAAAATTGAGCAGCCACTGAGTCAAGAAAGACCATGCAAAGTGAGCAGCAAGGCAGACATGGGCTTGAGAGGCTGACAAGACAATAGCTGAGGTAGAAAACACTTTCAATAAAGCTTTCCATGGCATTGGCATTCCCCATATATTCTATTGATTTTAATATATGATCAACCCTCTAGTTTCTGAAAAAGAAATGGGACATGGTCCAAGTACTCCCCCAACCTTGGCAGACCCCTATTATGAATTAGGTCATGTTGACAGTGAATAATACCAAGTCTGATGCCTTGCCCTTCATTTGCAATCTTCAGATTTAGTGACCAATTCAAGGCATGCATGCCAGACTCAGAACTTGCACCTCATCCAGAAATTGACAGTGCTGTGTCTGACCTGCTATTTGAAAATGCAAATACTGAAGCAGTTTGCAGAGGGCAGTGGGTTGATTTGTTACAGCAATTAAGCCTTTGTAAGTTCAAAGCAAAGTTCATTGATTCTGAGTTTGGTCTAACAGTGGTGAAACCACATGTTAGGCTCTTGAGGTTGAGATAAGACATGCTTCCTTGTGAAGGACAGCTGTCAAGTCACTAACTCTCTGTCTAAGAGAAGCTTAGGTTTGGAAGAGCCTCTAGACTATGTCTAAGAGGTTTGAGTTGGTTCTAGGTTCAAGGGATTTGAGCTGAGATGTTACTGAGACTATATTTGCCTAAGTCAAGCTGAAGAGCAAGACCAGAGTACAAAGCACTACTTATAGTAATCTACAATGGTCTGTGCACAATATACTAAGTATAACTGTTGTTACTGTTGGCTAGTCCAAATATAGCTACTCATGTGATGATTATTCTAAATAAACAAAAGACATTGCATAATGGGCTTTGTATAGGAAGTTTGTAAAATTACCTTCTTATGATCAAGTTCTCTGAACTTGAACTAGTGATATGGCTCTCTGGTCATTTTGGTAATGGCATCATCAGGAAAGTCATAGTAGTTGTTGTCTGGATATTCCCTAGGGTTGTTATTTCCAGGACATTTTGAAGGATAATGTCCAGGTGCAACCTGTCAGCATACTCTGCAAATGAATTTTGGACAGCTAGATTGATAGTGTCCATCACAACAACATAAGAAGCAGGTGACTGAAGTTGGTTCAAATTCCTTCTTGACTTGTGCATTTCCTTGACAATATAGGTCTATCTCTTCTTTGGTCCATTGTTCAACATCTATAGGGGCATTTTGAGTACTGAGATGGTAGGTGGGGGTATGGTGAGCTTCATTTTTTCTTTGTGTTCATTGTTTTGATATAGTCCCATAATCCACATTGAAGTGCAGACTCTAGAGCTTCATCCATTTCTTGTTCTTGGACTCAAATGAATGCTTTCATTCAACCAACCTGATCTTGTTGGGAGTGTAATAAATAAACAAGTGAAATGAGGGCAGGGTTATTAGAATGGGTTACTTGTTGCACTATGTGGATGTCCATGGTATGAGTATCAAGCATGTTTTGACACTGTGTGATGGGTGTAGGTGTCAGTGTGGATGGAGCAATGATGAAGGAGTTGGATGAGGTCTGGGCATTCTGGAACATGGTTGTTTCTGAGGTAGATGATGGCAGTTGTGCTGTTGTCTGGTGTTCACAGCAGTCAATTCTTCTCTTTATATCCTTGTAAGATATCTGGGGAGTTCCAGAGATTTGACTCTGGTAGCCATTTGTTTGAGGCTGTGGCATAACCAATCCATTTCACAAGGTATTGCATGCCTCTTCCTTGTTTCTGATGTCCCACAATTGCTTTGACTTTGTATTCTTCTGCTCCATCAATCAAGTCAGGAGGTAGTCCCATGAAGTTTGGTCTGTGTGCTTTGTTTTCTTCATATGGTGTGAGAAGTCCTGTATGGAAAACAGAGTGAATTTGCCATTGTTCTGGAAGCTTCAGTTTGTATGTCAAGGGTCCAAGTACTTGGTTGTGTCAGGGTTCACTATGTTCCTGGAATATACTTGACCCATGGAACATTCTAGAATATGGAACATTCTAGAATATGGAACATTCTAGAATATGGAACATTCTAGAATATGGAACA
>JASFDH010001897.1:0-12812 GCA_036937195.1 Nidularia pulvinata
CACCTGTACACACCATCCCGTCTGGCTCCTCGGAGAGCCCTGAACGGGATCACAGTCCCCGTGTCGCAACGCGACGACAACTCTCACTTGGATGTGCGATCAGGATCGCAGCGCGTAGACCGCCTTACTTTTTTTTCCTCTAGTTCTTTATAAGAACGGGTAAGTACACTCCATCCTCCTCCATCATAATTCCTTTTTCTGATGTCCCATTTCAATAGCATTGATTGCCGCTTTCCGCACAAGTTGTGTCAGGAAGACCTCTCTTCGTTCTCTGCCGTGCTACTTCGTTCTCTGCCGTGCCACTTCGTTCTCTGCCGTGCCATTTCGTTCTCTGCCGTGCCACTTCGTTCTCTGCCATGCCACCTAGATCGCATGTTCATTCCATCTCAAGCATCGGTGCCGCATCTGCCGGCCGACCAAAGCCACGAGAACTCGCGTTGAGCGCAATGTTTCCTGAGTTATACGATTGTATTTGGTTCATTTTCACCGTGGTCTTCGCCATTGGGAGAATATTTATTCTCTTCCAGTCTGTCTGGTACAGACAGCGAAATACTGCGTCGTCTTCTACCTGATGATTAGATTTGTCCACTTGGAAGCCTCTAGTCGTCATGGTTCCGTCCTTGAATGTATGGATACGTTCTCACTGTAGTTTATTCGTTACCACTTCGGCTCGATTTTTGGTGTTCTTTCGGACAAATCACTTAGAATATCATGTATCATTTACCTTATATTTTTATTTTCCTTCAGAGGATCAGTTTGAAAGCAAAATCAAGCTCACTAAGCGCCCATACGAAAGTTTATAAGGATGAGCGCGTCACAATAATAACTCTAAACTAGGGTTAGGGGCACGATCATACGATGTTTGAAAACTAATTATAAACGTCGCACAAAGAGTCTATTGCATGTAATTTCGATCTTGATGTCCTCTACCATGGCATGCTATACCCCGGCGGACGTTCCCGCCTCGGGATCACAACCATTCACGGACTACTCGGCATGGCGGCTGCTGAGCAACGAAGGCGGACGACATACATGGCATTACTTGTCCACCCCTGCGGAGCGCGCCGCTTGGCCGCAGACTGTCGTCGACAAGTACTGGATCGGACTCGACACCGGGCTCCCTGCGCTGCCCAAGGCCCGCACGCCATACGAGGCAGCGAAGAACGGATACGCGTTCTACCAGCATCTTCAGTCAGACGACGGGCACTGGGCGGGTGAGTATGGCGGGCCCATGTTCCTCCTCCCTGGCCTCGTCATCGGTTCCTACGTAGCGGGTATGCCGTTCAAGCACGAGGAGCGCCTCGAGATGATCCGCTACATCTTCAACCACACGCACAAGGACGATGGCGGATGGGGCATTCACGTTGAAGGGCACTCCACCGTATTCGGCACCGCACTCAACTATGTTGCCCTCCGGCTCCTGGGTGTCTCTGCCTCCCATCCCGTCTGTGCCAGGGCACGTAAGACGCTGCATGGCTTAGGCGGCACCACTGCCATCCCTGCCTGGGGAAAGTTCTGGCTCGCTCTGCTCAATGTATACCATTGGTCCGGCGTGAACCCCGTCCCGCCCGAGTTCTGGCTCCTTCCCACTGCGCTCCCCTTCCACCCTACACGTTGGTGGATCCATACGCGCGCCGTTTACCTCCCTATGTCCTACCTCTACGGCGTCAAATTTAAGACGCCTCTCAACCCGCTTCTCCTCGAGCTCCGTGATGAGCTCTACACTGAGCCGTACGACACCATCAACTGGCCCGCGCAGCGCAACAACGTCTCCCCTGCGGACCTCTACTCCCCCCATGCGGCACTCTTCGACGGCATCAACGTCCTCCTCTCCTCATACGAGTCCTGCGCGTTCCCGCCCCTCCGCAAAGCCGGCATCGACCGCGCATACCAGCTCATCATCTACGACGATGAGAACACTAGCTACCAGACCCTCGCGCCCGTCTCCAAAATGTTCGCGCTCGTCGCGCGCTTCCACGCGGAAGGGCCTGACGCGCCTTCATACAAGCTCCACCGGGACAAAAGGGCCGACTTCATGTGGCTTGGAAGCGAGGGCATGATGATGTGCGGGACGAACGGGAGCCAGCTATGGGACACGGGGTTCATTGCGCAGGCGCTGGTAGAGACTGGACTGGCGGAGGAGGAGCCGCAGTTCCGCGCGGGGCTGGTGAAGGCGCTCGAGTGGCTTGACGGTGCGCAGATGAGGGAGAACCCGAAGCACTTTGAAGTTGCGTATCGGCAGGCGACGAAGGGCGCGTGGGGGTTCAGGTGCGTTGTATTTTGTCGTTGTGCGTTCAATTATTTACACTTCGGGCAGCACGAAAGAACAGGGCTACACCGTAAGCGATTGCACAGGCGAGGGCCTCAAAGCCGTCATGTACCTTCAATACGACCTCGAGTGCGTGTTCCCTCTTCTTTCTTCCTCAGACCTTCACTAATCCTCATTCATTGCCTCAGCTTCACCCCCTCCCCCGTATCCCCCGAGCGCATGTACGACGCCGTCAACATCATGCTCAGCCTGCAGAACCCCAGCGGCGGGTTCGCGTCGTACGAACTCATCCGTGGACCGAAATGGCTCGAATGGTTGAATCCCGCTGAGGTGTTTGGTGAGTGCATGATTTTCTTCGTGGAGAGCGCTCTTTGCTGTTCATGCTGCCATTTCATCCGCAATGCTTCGTATGTTTTTTCACTTTTATTTCAAACCAAATTTGGAATTTGGTTTCTGCTTGCCTGTTTTCCTTTTTCTTCTTTGCTACTGCCCTCTTTTCTTCATGTTATTCCTTCCCTCGCGCCGTGTGTCCTGCTTTTTTGTCTGGTACCTATACTCAATATTTCTGTCTACTGACTCTCTTCCTCGTACTCCTTCTAACCTCTTTCGTCCTCCAAAGGTAATATAATGATCGAATACACATACCCCGAATGCACCACCTCAGTCATCACTTCTCTCGCCATATTCCGGAAACATCACCCCAATTACCGAGCTGCGGATGTTGAGTGCGTCTCTTCTCATTTCTGTCCTATTCTTATCCCTATCCATGCTTCAGCTCCCATTTCATCTGACTTCTGCGTAATTTTTTATCCTCGTTTCTTATAGCCGCACCATAAAGAACGCCATCTCCTACCTCCATGATGCACAGCACCCCTGCGGCGGCTGGGTCGGGTCCTGGGGCATCTGCTTCACCTATGCGACACAATTTGCGCTGGAGAGTCTTTCTCTCGTCGGAGAGACATATACCACGTCTCGCTATGCGAAGAAAGCATGCGATTTCCTGCTGGAGAAGCAGCGCAATGATGGGGGATGGGGGGAGAGTTATAAGGTACGTGGTCGTGGCTTCATTGATTATGTGGGAATGGGCGTTGACACGCACCTGGGGACAGGCATGTGAGCAGACTAAATGGATCGACCACGCGGAGACGCAAGTCGTGCAGACGTGTTGGGCCGTATTGGCGCTCATGTATGCGCGTTACCCACACCCCGAGCCGATCGAGAAGGCCGTGAGGCTCGTCATGTCGCGTCAACTACCAGTGAGCCTTTCCCATATCTCGTATCTCTTACAATCCCAATCCCATCTTCTCTCTCTTCATAACAGGACGGCTCCTGGGCACAAGAAGCTATCGAAGGTGTATTCAACAAAACCTGCGCGATCGCGTACCCGAACTTCAAGTTCTCCTTCCCCATCTGGATGCTTGGCAAGGCTGAGAAATATCTAGAAAAGCTCAAGGGCGTGAAATGGGGCGAGGAAAAAGTTGGCAACGGTGTGACGAACGGGAAGATTAATGGCAATGGCTATCATCGAACTTAACCGTTGTGCGTGCTGTTTATTGGAATCTATATCTTGGATTTAATACCCCAAAATAATTTCGTTGCATCCTTTGAAGTTTACATCCGCGAGCCTTTCAGTGTGAACTTTGCGTTTTGATCTTTTATCATTTCATGTGATGCCACCCTGCAGTAAAATATTCGCCAGCACTCGATTCGAGTCTCGGCCCTGGAATATGCGAAGTCCATCAGTCTGTGCAAGCGCGTAGTTAAGATGTAAGTTTAACCCACTTGGTCATATACCTAACCGAAGGTTACTGGACCGACTCCACGTTCAGTTCGCAATGCGAACAACTTCGCATCACCATTTTTGTGCCCTCGATCCTAGTGCGACGATCATTTGCCACTCAACTGCCAACCTCGCGCTCCCGTTTGGGCTCCCTTTTTCTTTCCTCGGCACATTTTTAGAACTTCAGTGATACAGTAGGAGACAAACAAATACAAAAAATTTGATATCTCGGCAACGCAGATTTTTGGCTTCAAACAGATTCTAGATCTGAACTTGGGAAAAGAAAACACGTCGAAAAACACACCTCCAAAAATTTCCCACGAGTTTTAGGGTGTGGACAAATTTTTGAGCCGCTTTAACACCTCTTTGGCTACTTTCGCGGACCTGTGTTGGGGTCAAATGTGTCAATGAGTACTGCTTACTTCAGTTTCATGTAGTGAGGGTTGTGTAAGGTCTGATATCGGGCATGATACACAGGATTCGACCTGATATGGTGCTTAGGTGTCGCCCTCGGGAGTAATGCCATCACATATTACCTAAAAATGGAAATTTCCCGTGACTTTTTATAATATTTATTGCTTTTTCTATCATAGTTTAAGGTTTTTCTCAACGGAACCATGATCAACTTAGAAAAGGAGTCGATTGTCGGATTTTTGGTTATTTTTTGGGGTAGCCAAATTTTGACGGATCAAAAATCTAGAATCGTCTTTTGCGAGGATTCTAACCATGGGTATCAACTCCTTTGGTGCTAAAATTAATGTTTCTGCAGTAAAGCACTGTAATACTGCGTTTGGTAGACCCTGGAAAATTGATCTCTAAATTGTCGTGTTTGTCCCCTACTGTACTAATGTCGTCATAACGGTTGCTATCGAGTTGGATGCGTATGGTCAAAGTGCACTGTCCCACGGCATTTCGCGATCTGAAGGCGTTGTACCTTAGCGTACCTCTCGCTTTACAAGTTCACGCGTCGCACTGAACCTTGTCCTGAACGGGGACTTGCAGGGCCTTACTGACTGTGGTCGAAGTAGCGTTCGATTAATATTTTGAGATCCAGGTATCAATCCCCAAAGTAGACGGCGCCACACCACCCGAACACCCCCATCCATTGGCGGACCTCCGCATCCCGCCATCAAATAACCTCTGCCCGCTTGCTATATCGCGTCACAATGTCCTTCATGAACCTACCGGCATCTCGGCTCAGCTCTAAATTACGTGAATTTTCTTCCTCCCTTGTGTGCTTAAATAGTTACATTTTTGGACCATACCCGTTGCTCCTTTCCTATTTATTTTAATGCTTGCCAGCATTGCTGGGAAAGTAATTGTCTTGCAGTCGTTAATTGCTTCTTAAGTACATATGTCGGAAAATACACTGACAGAAATTGTCGCAAAAACGACAGAGATATTCCAAGAGGTACATGTATACCCCTAGAAGTACAGTGTTTTAAGAGGGTTAAATATGCATTCAAGCAGCGATTTGCCAGCGACAATAGCACAAAATTGCGACTGTGATATGCCGCACAGGTAAATAATAATAAATGCCGACAGACCTTCCTGCAGCGCCTGGGAGTCCACTGTGCAACGGTGATTAGCGTTCGTCCTCAGGGCTGTGCAACTCTGGTCCCTGGATCTCAAAATACCAACCGAACTAGGACTTGCTGTAGTCTTATTGTAAACGGGTATCTCGGTATGACTGTATGGCCACTCAGTACCTCATGAAGCCTCAAGTCCTCGTGTTGCTGTGAACCTGATGTCGCTAATATTCAGTCGTTATGCCAGCATTCGACTTGTGATTGAGGAGGATTTCTACCAACTATTGAATGCGCCAAGAAATGTTTTGTATACATTACTTATATGTAAGCATCTGCGAGATATTGAGTTTCTGGAATCTCTACTTCCATCATACTAGCCTGGCGCACGATTAACTGGTTAGGGCTATAATCTATTGCTTATTCTAAAACTTACCGATTCCAGGCCCATTGCAGGGGATTTTCAGCGGTCAACCTGACAATCTGAATCAGAAAGTGGTACTGAAGAATATACGATGTATCGCGAATTCTGACTCTGAAAGGAGTCTTCGGGGATAATGGAAGAGCTCAGGAGAAGCCTGTACGAAATATGTCTAATGTCTTCCCATTCAGAACGCAGATGAAACAAGAAAAATTATATGGGGGAACATAGTGAGGTATCGTCGTACTGTCCTCGATCTACTGTATTCCTGAGTGCTGAAGGAAAATCGGAGAGCAAAACTTGTCTCGACTTGTCAGGGGAAATTTAAGCCGTACAGCTGAAAGAAGGTTCCAGTATCCCAGCGAATCTAATACTGAAATAACTGAAAACTGTTTCAAGCAGAAGGCACCGATTTATTATGGTTTAGAAAGATGTTATGCAAGACATACTACCCGAATGCTGATCCTACCAAAAAATTCAAATGTTATTTAGGTTCCACTGGAAATATTTCCGTATACTAAAGGATGGAAACAATGCCTGCGTCGCGACTCAGTACGTTGACTCATATTTACAGATCGAGAGGACAGGACCAGAATGGAATATATAATGCGCACATATGCAGACGACTCTATAAATGTTCATGATTATAAGTTATAGTTTATTTTGAAAATTAATCTTATTCTATATTCCATTCAGTGTTGAAAAGTAAAATGACGTACGCGAGACTATGGATGTCACCAGATTTGTATAGTATATGTTGAATATACCTCAAAAAAGAAAAAAAAAACTCATTGGGTGATCAAAGTCATCTGCGAATCATATTGAAGAAATTGGGGATTCTATTATTAACTTGTTATTGTTCTGCAGACAATAAGAACACACGTACCCGACTCCAGGAGGTTCCCTATCAAGAGTGCAATACCAGGGAAGACTTTTTGGTTAAATTTAGATGGTCTGAGGACAGTACTTTGTATATTGGATAAGCCTCGAATAGTGAAGCTAAGCGACCATCGTAAAGTGTACGATGGTGGTCAAAGCGTGAGCTGCACACTGCAAGGATCCAAATAACTTGCCAAATCGGGACTATTTGTTTTTACCTTTCAAACCAAATATGGACCCTCACTTGTTTTGCACATTGTTCCTTTCAGGGTGATCTGTCAAAACCGGAGTGCACAAGAAGCCTGCAGGCGTTCCTTCTTATCTACCTAAACTTGTGGACTATTGTCTTTGGCTCGAATATGGAGCGCTTCTATTGTACTCATCGGTGTGCAAATACATGGCGCACTGCGGCATTGATTCTATTGGACGCGAAGCACTTTGGAAGATTCTTCATTAAAAGCTGTTAGTATCAGAAGAACAATAACGCCCTTCTGTATATAACCAGTTGGTGTGTGTGATGTATA
Organism: Nidularia pulvinata; assembly: GCA_036937195.1. NCBI lineage: Eukaryota > Fungi > Basidiomycota > Agaricomycetes > Agaricales > Nidulariaceae > Nidularia > Nidularia pulvinata. The sequence continues at coordinate 7,400 of JASFDH010001897.1, forward strand.
GCATCTTCTACTGTCTGCTCTATCGGCTCTCAACGACTCTTGGGTCTACAATCACTCTCTTTTACGACAGATCTCCCTTACATCCTGTGTATCATTGCCGTCCTCGTGCCCACTACCACTCCACAATCAACCTTCCACATATCCATTATGTTGACGAACGGAACTTTTGCTGTTGCTGTCGTTAAGCGTCAAGTCATGATTGTGCAAGGTGAGCTTTTTTCCATTTCTTGCATGTTATCATCTTTCCTAATCGGCATAAATATCACTTCCAGCTTCCCGTTCGCACACTAAGAGCGAAAAATACCTCGACGTCCAGACTTATTCGCCGTTTGGGGACCGTATTTTTCTCGAATCTGAGGTCCCACACACGCGCATTGCGCCATCTGATGTCCTCACTATCTTGCCTCTCACCGAGAAAAATATTGGCACAACGCAGGGCATCCTAGAGCTGCCACAACAAGCCTTCTCCAAATTCTTGGAGCTTAGCTCTCGTCAGCAGAAGAGATGCGAGAGCCTATGGAGCGCATGGGCATTGAAGCATTGAGTTACTTCTTACCCATCCAAATATTAGACCTGGGATCAGGAGGGATTCGCCTTCTACCCACTGCTATATTGTGATTCTTCTGATGTGAATGCCTGTATTCCGAGTTCCGATACTATATCTGTAGCTTTAGGATCCTTCTACTGTATTTTTAACACCCCACTGTATCATGTATTATCTGACCTCCATACTTGGCTACATTCCCTTCCGTATCCAGTTTAAATTCTTTTGCCATATCCAGTTGCATGTATGTGTTATCTTACCGCAATCATCGAGCAAGACTCCAACATCTACAGCATTCTTAATCAAAGTTCCAGTTGCATTATGATTCCCGCGTCCGCTCCAAACGCGTGACTCCCTTGTGCGTAAAGGTAAATACTGATGTTAACAGCCGGTGTGAATAGCTTTAATGGCCAGCGCCATGATGAGAAGTTGATCGCGACTCCTCATTGTCATCGGAAGTCCTTTACATCTGCCGATATCTTCTTCGGGTGCACTCCAGTGACTACATATGCCAATTTACTTCCGTCTTCAGTGTTACTGTACTTGTAATTTTGATCAAATACACAACCACAGCCTTAACTCGATCTAATCGGCGGTTGTGCGGATCACCTACGATTGTACTAATTCCACTGAGTGGTATATGTAGTGCATGGTAACCAAAGTATTTTGTTATGCTGCATCCAAATCCCATGTAACAAGTTTTTCCGATGTAAATATATTTTATAATTTAAATGCTCTCCTAAGGTATCTAATGATTTACATCATTGACGCTCCGCATCCAATGAAATGAATTTATTCCCCATCTGTGTGAGGAAGATTGAAATTAGTACCCATTTTGACTCGGAAGTGTTGAAGGATCTCTTACATGTTCATGACTATTAGTGTCAGTTTCTCGTAGGACGTTGACTCTAATTCCCTCATCTTTGTTTCTTGCGCCGTTATCTGAATGACTACCTGCACCGTTCATTGCAGACGTGAGGCCTATCGAAGGATGTTGTGACCGATCATACGGCATAATCATTCGATTATTGAAGATGGTAAGGAGTGTGTTGGAGTAAAGCTTTCCAAGAGCATACGGCCTATAGAAAATTTCAATGATGCTCCCTTTTCGACCTAGGTATTAATGACTTACGGGCACAAGAACATAGTATTTTCCTGATTATTTTTGTAAACACATCGCTCTACCGCATGATATCAAGTCAAGTCTCACCGGATGGCTAATGAATAATGCTAGCGTTATTATGGCCACGCTGGCTATTATAACGATAATATATCAGCGATAGGTGTCTCGTTATAAATAATTGTTCATTTGCCTGAAAGAGCGTTGGTTTCCAGAGTTAGGGCAATAATTCGTGTCAGGATATAGTTTGTCTTCTGAATACTACTTCTACGCTTGGCACGATAAAGCTGAAGGCACGGGATTAAAAGAGGCGGTGAATATTTTTATGATGAATATACTCACGAAATATGTCATGGCAAGAGCAATAAGAGTATCAGAGAGCGCAGCGCCAGCCAGCCATATCTAAATTTATTGGTACGTTAAATGGAAAAAAGACATTGCTCAAACATTCTTACCTTTGGTGCAACAAGGGTCGCAAGGGATTGAAGGTTGCCAACTTGTAGTGCCTGTTATTTTATTTCAGTACAGTAATTCAACGACTAGCTAATAAAACCCACCATTATTCCCGCAGCGAAGCCCGCAGCCGCTTGGGCTATTGATACAGCAGCAATGATAATCGTCAAAACCATGGAACGCCCTAAAATCCAGATACGCCAGGTGAAGTATAATTGCACGATAAGCGAGATCAATCCCGCCATAAGCGGCAGACTGATCGGATTCGTGTAGGTTTCCGTGAGTGCCTCAATTCTACCCCAGCCGTGCGCGAACCAATGGAAGATTTCGGCACTTGACAGGGCCGTTTGAATACACTCCAGAAAATAAAGCCCATAGACTGAGGAAGTGGAATTAGTTTTAAAGTGTGATATAGAACGTAAAGAAGATACCAAGAATTTTCAACCCCATATAGTCATTGAAGCAGAGATGATAAAGAACTGAACACAATTATGAGAATGAGATAGCAATTGTGAGGTGTATAAAACTTACAGACTTGGACTGTCAGGATTCCGAATAATCCCCAGTTGAACATGATTCCCAATAGCTGTATAAACATATTAGTATATAATCTGGTTTATAAGCGAAAGAGCAATACCTGTGGAGCAGTTCTAACAATTCAACGGGTTAAGTAACTTCGATGGCACTTTAAATTGATTTGCGACTTACAATAGCTCAATATTGGGAGGGATGAATGGAGTAGCAGCACCTGCATCTGCCATTTTGCCGGTGGAGATGAGGGAGACACAAGTGTCGAACGTGAACGAGGACGGAATGCAACTTGGAGTACTGTCCTCCTATTTAAAGCTATCCTTCATTCAGAGCTTGGTAGTCCGAATCGCGGATCTACGTTGTATAGAAACCAAGTCCATGGGAAAGAATCGTAAACATTTTTTCGAGGGTCGACGAAGGATGCGATCTTTTGCAATGTATAAATGTATCCTCCCACTGTGCTGCAGCGTATCAGAGCATATCGTGACGTAGCGACTGTACGTACCCGATATGTACGTACTTTGGTCTTGTTTTCTGTAGAGTGCAGAAGCATCAGCATCGAATCTATTCGCACAAAATCGAACCAAAAAGACAATTCTACGTATAATTAGAGGGCGTATCGTGTATATTTGGCTCAAATCCCTTATAATTACAGTTCTTCTCAATTTATTTCTATCGAGTCGTCGACTCAGCAATCCAGATGCATTTTGCTTGTTTAATGCTCGCCGTTGTCCCTTGAAGTCTGATCGCACGCTGTACATCGCTTCGGAGGTCCAGGACAGTCAAGCTTCAAAGGATTTCGCGTGCCTAAGTACCGACTTCTACACAGGTACAACTTTCTCTATCACAGGGACAGCCCATTCCAGCCTCCCTGACCCGCCTTAGGTTCGGACTGATTTTTCTAGAAACGATTGAGTTTCCATTCATGAGAGTTTCAACGAGCCAAAAACCCTGCTCTGATATCTCATCATAGTGTCGTCGTACAGGGCACATGCTATCAGATTTCCAGCGGGTTTCCAGCGCAGCCATGAGTCGAATTCTTCTCAATTGATTGAGCTCCATCGGAAGGAAGCGCATGTACTGGCAAGATAAATACTTGGTAGTTCTAATTTGGTTTGACATTTCTTTCTATGTGATTCGAACTGGAGTCGTATTCCAAGGCACCGCGATCAGAAGCCCTAGATTTTGAACTGATTTGGGTGTCAGCTTGTATACTTGCCGAGCTGAGATTGATGACCTTCTTAGAGATTGGGCCTGGACCCTTGGGGTTGGAACGAATTGAAATTTGACATCGCTTCGTAACGGGAACTGCCGGCCGCAAGATCAAAACGTGGTCATCGAGATCAAATTACGATGGGCCGCCGGACCGTGTCCATAGTTTGCTTTTGGTTGCGCAGTGGGATTAAGGTCCTTGTAGGCCCTCAACAATCCATTATCACCGCTCAGTGCGTTTCTCCCTTCTAAACAAAATGGCTTCTTCGCAAAATAAGTCACAAGTACCGAACGGAACGTGCGAAGTTTATGTTCAGGTATACTCAGTACTGTGGACCTTCAATCCACCGCTCGTATAAGCTCATGTTGACACCTGCCTGGTATCATCCACCCCTTGACTATTGCCCGACGTCTTCCTGTCAGTGTTGCATTTTCAAGCAACACCATACGGCATACGATGATACCAGTGCTTGCTCTTGCGTTTGCCGTTGTCGCCTTCGTCTATGTTAAAAGCAAGAGAGCTTCAAGTCTCCCGCTACCCCCTGGCCCGAAGAAGCTTCCTATTCTTGGCAATCTGCTAGAATTACCCACAAGTTTTGAATGGGAAACATATGAGGAATGGGGAAAGGTGTACAGTGGGTCTACTACGACGTCAATCTTGACTTTACGTTCTCGACGTCTGATTTTTCCCTGTCTCTTAGACTCGGATGTCCTTCACTTGAGCGCAGCAGGAGTCAATCTAATCATTCTGAACTCCATCAAAGCTACCCATGATTTGCTAGAGAAGAGATCCTCAATATACTCCGGGAGGCCAGGTGGTGTGATGGTATTGGATTTGTGCGTATTGCTAGGATGGGTCGATTTTCGAGCATTAACTAACCCATCAAACGTTAGGGTTGGCTGGAATTGGTTGTTCCTCACAATGGGTTACGGGGAGTCGTGGAAAGAACGCCGTCGCCTTTTTACTAGACACTTCCACGAGTCCGGTCCAACCGTTCACAGGCCTCGGGAGACGTACTTTATTCGAAGATGCTTAGCACAACTCGCAGACGCTCCGCGTAAAGGTCTAGAACTGACACGAGAGTTCGTAACATGTTCTCATCTCATGCAGATTGCGAAAGGTTCTGATACTTTCCTTGTTTTTAGAATGATTGGTGGTATCACACTCTCCCTCGCTTACGGTATCGATATCCTCCCAGCGAATGATCCTTATATCGAGTTGGCGGAACATGCGATTAATGGTCTCGCTGAATCTGCAGTTCCTGGGGCGTTCCTTGTCGATGCGCTTCCATTATTAAAACACGTACCTGAATACATTCCTGGTGCCAATTTCCAGAAGAAAGCGAAGAAATGGAGAGAACTACAGACGAGATTTCGCACTGAGCCTTTCGCTAAAACGATCAGGGACATGGTACGTTCTCCATTTTATCCGAATTGCATCCGAATAGAGTACATCAGATATCCATTTATATTGAATTTTTTTCCAGGCCGAAGGCACTGCCCAACCATCCTTTGTTTCCGAATCGTTGGAGGCTCTCGAAGATTCTCCAGAC
>JASFDH010001898.1:0-12809 GCA_036937195.1 Nidularia pulvinata
TCGCGCACTTGATTTACAAGTGCCAGCTGACTCTCTGGATTGTTCACGTTGGCAAGGTCGATAACAGCTAGTTCGGCGTAATCCACTGAAAGAAGTAAAGGATTCATAGAAGAAAATTAAGGTCCCGAATACGACTTACGGGTTGCATGGGTTTCTGGTGCTGGCACGTAGTGAGGGGTTTCGGGAGCAGCAGCTGAAGACATCTGTGAACACAACCACGTAGATCCGGGTCTGCGATGCGGTGGGACTTTGGACGCATCCCAGTTATCTTATTTAACAATTAGCATGGTCAGGTGGTTGTTGGACTTCGTCAATGCTCATCATCATCCTTGGAATGGTCTAAATCACGCCATTCGACTCCGTGGAGGTCCGACGAGTTGCTGATAAAAATATACTATCTGACTTACTTAGCACTAGATATTTGCGAAGTAGTAAGATTATTGTCGACGGGGCTATGCATTACAACCGCACCGTACGCGTGGGGAAAATAACGTCGAAGGATCCTAGATTCCTAAGTAATGTTGGGAATAAGCTAAGAGGAGAAGAGCGCTGTTGGGAAAGTAAGTAGGCGCGTCTTGCAACTGGTTACTGATCACCAGAGCCGCGGGAGCGCCGTGAACGGTCATGTGCCAAGATGCCGAACCTTCAACTTGTTGAAGTTCGGCAACCGACCCGTAGGTCGAACTTGATCCCATGGGTACTAAATAACACAAAGTTCCAAAATGTCAAGTAAATTACAAGTATGAGCATTGAGTAGTACCTCCGTAAGCCATATATGCAAAAAGGTTTAGAGAGCGTACATAGCACACAGCAGGAAGCATCCGCGGTCACCCTCAGTAAAAACGGAAAATCGGGCAAAGTCAGGGTTTTGTAATATAACTACCATTTAATAAGGTAAAAGACACGGCATTTTATACCTCATTTTTTGTGGTGTTGTTTTTCAGAGAGTTTCTCAGAAAGATTTATAATACATCTTAAACACCATTTTTAATATGTTATGAAAAACATTGATGGAATTCAGAGCAAACAAAAAGGGCCAGGTGTTTGCCAGATGATTTTCTCACATGACTAGCATTTTACTAAATGGCAATTATACTATGAAACCCTGACTTTTGGCCAACTTCTGTTTTTACTAAGGGTCACCAGGTGGGCCTGCCTAGTACCCAAAAGGCAAATGCTAACAGTCAGGAGGATCCTATAAAGAGGCTGTCAAACTTATGGAGAACACTCAAATTTTACAACAATGTACAAGCCATTTGTAGACATCTTCCCTGAATCCTATTCTGTCCTTTCAGGTTTACAGGTTTCATCATGAAAATTTAATGTAAAAGATATTTCCAGAGAGTTGAAACCCAGCTAAAAATGCAATATTACCAATAAGGTCTTGTAATATTATATAAGGCATTGAAAAGTCACTACCTATGATCTCCATATAGCCTTTATTTCAAGACTTTGATATAGCATTGCCTTAGTTTTATCTGAATTGTAGCAGCTTACTACTTTTTGTAAACATAATCCATTTGTATAGTTCTTCACAATAACGGGATTTTACTGCAAGGCCATTTCATGTTTGTTCAATACTCTGAAGACTTACAATAAATACCAAATAACAGCATGATTCCCAACCCATGGGCTGACCAAAATTCAAAAGTCAGTTTGCATGCTTGCACTCCCCACTCAGGATAGTGTGAGTTGTGAGTAAATTAAGTCATTTGAGAGAACATTGCAACTCAAGTGAATAATTAAGAAGTCTAATACTATCAACTATTATGTCAGGGTTCACTATATTCCTGGAATATACTTGACCCATGGAATATACTTTATCCATGGAATGTTCTAGAACATGGAACATTCTAGAATATGGAATATAGATAATCTTGTTCTGAGTTAGAAGCTTACTCAGCCATAGCTTACTCAGCCTAGCTATGCAGTAGTTAGTCATCCCTTCAGAATATTCTAGAAGTAGTACTCAGTAGTATATAAACCCCTCATGTACAGAAGCTAGCCTCAGCTTCAATCTCTTAGGAATCCCACTGTCTAAAGGATGCCTTAAGTCATTGGATGTCTCACTTCCCTATTCTCCTCCCTTTTGTTCAAGCTTGGTGTTAGTGGCCTTGTCATCCTGATAGTGTTGCCCTAACATATTAAGCTAAATGCAAGTGAAAGCTTCAGTAATATACATAAAAAAGTGTGTGCATAAGCCTACTAATACCTGCTACCATTAAAAAAAGGCATATTTTTCCAGTGTGGGAGGGTGTTACAGCAATTAAGCCTTATAGGTTCAAAGCAAAGTTCTGGGTTCAGGACAGTTGTCGAGTCACTAAGTCTCTGTCTAAGAGAAGCTTAGGTTCTGATGAGCCTCTAGACAAAGTCTAAGAGGTTTGAGTTGGTTCTGAGTTTGAAGGATTTGAGCAAGGATGTCACTAAGGCTATATTTGCCTAGGTCAAGCTGAAGAGCAAGACCAGTATACAAGAGGCTACTTATAGTAATCTACAATGATCTGTGTGCAATATACTAAGTATAACTAATGTTATCATTGGCTAGTCCAAATATAGTTACTCATGTGATACTGTCTCAAGAGGCTGTTGCATAGTGGATTACTAGTAAAGGAAAAGTTGTAACAGAGGGGAATTTGATAAGGCATTATAATACTTTACAATCATTGCAAATCTTATTACAATTGTCATAAAATCAAATCTTTGACCTCTGAACTTTTAAAAAATACTTACTCTCCTTTGAAATTTTACAAACACTACTGTATCAGATATTGCATTAAATATTGATGTGTAATAAATGTACTTATGGTACCAATTATTTTTCAGCTAAAGGTATATATGCCTATATAAACCTTGACCCATTTTTCCTTGTTTTCCTGATGTCACCACTATTCATGCATGATGCATGAATTTGAGTGCAACCGTATTCTTAGTTTAAGCCTGGGTACACTGCACCTCCAGGAGGGACGTATGCCTACCAAATACAGTGAAGTGAGTGTGAAGGAAATAATTCAAGTTGAATGATCACTAACCAAGTTTGCAGCCTCTCCCTGGTAAGGATTGAAATAAATGCCAGGGTTGGTTGCCTGTCGACAGGAAATGTTGTCAACACAGTTGTTGTTAATATTGATACTTAAGCAAACCTTATACGTGCCCGGGAAACTTAGTCCAGAAGGGTTGAGTGATCCTCCACCAGTCACTGAGTTACAAGCTAAATAAAACATATGGAAAACGGTAGTGCACTGCTACGCACCGGTGAACTGAATGCAAACTAAACTGGAATTAAATCACTGACAAAATCACAAAATATTAAAATTAACCGGGTAGTTGTGCACCTCCAAGATTTGTTGCTCCGTGCAAGGCAAGGTTCTTGTGGTGCAGGAGCTTCTGTAATATTAGCATCAACTCTCTGTGGTTATGGATGAGAAAAAATTCATACAGTTTCCGGCAGAGATCTTGCTAGGAATCTTCACGTTGTAAGTGAAGCCACCCTTGGCTAGTGTATCTGAAGCCTACTGTACGTTTGCGTATACATCTTGCTGGATCTGATAGAAATAAATATACAATAAAGCTCACAGGAAGGTGTCCCACCTTGAACCATGGGGAGCCTGTATCTCCCTTAAAGGTCGAGCAACTAGTTGTGGTGCATTTCGCCATATAGTTTAACACAGGTCCGTAGTGACCAACGGGCCAGGTATTCTATTGAATCTGAACAGTATCTCCAGCGGCCACTGTGGCGGTAACAGGCCCCTGAAATAACATTTCCAATAAATAGGATCACTGGATATATGAAGAAGATATGTCCTCACGGAAGCAAGTATAGAATTACCAATAGAGCAAGTGATATCGCTTGAAGTAGGATCAGAAATATATCTGCTATCATTCTTCGTCGGGCGAAGCACCTGCAAGGGCTAGAAATGAAATAATGAGTAACAGATTCTATAAAATAAGGGGTATCCTACCAGACCTACGGAGTAGTATAAGGTCTTTCGAAACATCCCAACCAGCAATGCTTTGCCCGTTGATTCTGATGGTGAGAACATATCCATGAGCAGAAACACTGACAACCAATGTTGCTGTTAAGATGGTCAAAGAGCAAAAAGCATGGCGACGATGATTAACAACGAGCGAAGATTTGAAAATCGAGTTTGGATTTATAATATTTCGTTATCCTGCTGTTATTCCTCCATCGAGTGGTGCAAGGTCGATACGTTTTGACGAACCGAGTATGAGCTGGGAAACTAAGCGTCTAAACTGTTTTTAAAAAATTAACAGCAAGACGAACGGAAAGGGAAATATGTCGGACAAAGGTGAATTACCGTAGTAGAATGCAGATTTAATCAGGTATACGGGCAAAGAGGTTCAAGGTTGAGGTTGGGTTATCTTGGCGAGGGCCTGATATCGACTTAGAGGCTCAAGATTGGTAGCAGTACATCCACAGAAAAGAAGCACTTTTTCTGACTTATTTCTTGAGAAAATCTTGCTGTCTTCAAAAAGTATTCCAATTGCGCGAAACATAATTATACGCTGATGATTATAACCAAGAGAAGGCTTGGTTTAATCCGGGATAAACGGAGCCGCTAGGAGGAACATAAGTCTCTAAAATCAGTTATGGCATTACAAAACAAGATATAAGGCACATGCAAGATCCTTGGTATAGATTGAAGTGAATTCCCGGCCAGTGTCCTGTAAAGCGAGACTGAGAAGATGGTTGCTGAAAGTTAATATTCTTCAACATACCGAGTATAATCCCGTAAAAGTCAGCCCGAAAGGTGTAAGAGATCCTCCTCCGGTAGCTAGGAAGTCAGATTTGAAACTAAATGGGGCTATACAAATGCTAATAATATGGGATGAAATTTACCAGTAAGTTGGATACAGACTGGAATCATTCAAAGTGAGGATAGAGTAGGTCACTAAATAGAAAGATCAAGCCATTAAATATACCAGGGTAGAATTGTGCACCACCGATATTAGATGCTCCGTGAAAACTAGGTTCTTGTGCCGAATTAGCTAAGGGAATAATCATCAGAGGATCGGCTTATCAAATAGCGCGTCGTATCCTATATATAACCTCCTGCAACAATTTTGCTTGAGATCTTCACAGCATATGTAAAGTTACTCTTTGCCAGTGTATCTGATGCCCACTGTACATTAGCATATACATCTTTCTGAATCTAATTTTCATTAATAATAATCGCAGAATATTGAACGGGAGTTGAATGTGTACTTGAACCATGGTGAACCAGTGTCTCCCTTGGAAGCTGAACAATCACTCGTAGGACATTTAGCCATACAATTTAAGAGAAATCCATAGTAGCCAAGAGGCCAAGAGTTCTACAACATTTAAACTGTTCCACTAGTGGCAACAGTTGCACTGATTGGACTCCGTTCTGTGTGAGGGTATTTGAAGCCGCGCTGATTAAAATGACTATCTACAGAGGGAAGCTTTGGATTTCCGACAGAGCAAGTAATGTCTGTCGAAGTCAGGTCGGAGATAAAACTACTGTCCGGCTTAGGTGGTCGGACAACCCTCAAAGGCTGCCATAAGAATATCAACCGCCAATGTGAAGTACTTTGATCATAAATCATGAAGATGCGATTTAAAAGTGGACAAACCTAGGGCATAGTATACCCGTCTGTAAATGTATTATAAGTCTTGCAACCAATAAATAAAGGAATGAGGCATCAACCTACTTTTTTGGATATTCTAACCGGCAACATCTTGACCATTGATCCTGAGAAGAGGAACATAGCCATGTGTGACCACCTTCCTCGCCAATATAGTTACGATTATCAAGAAAGGCCTAAAAAAACGTAGTGTTAGTTTGTGCAGGCGACAAATTTGACGAGGTTATAAAACTGTGCACTGGCTGGCATATGTGTTTTATGAGTAGTAATCCTTGGATAACTTGACCGGTGCGCTATAGTATGTTCCAATGTTTCTTGTGAGCAACCGAGTGTTAACCGTCAATTAAGCAAATGTGAAGAGCGAATAGAAAAGTTCAGAAGTCTCGTGAAAACAACTATTGGCTCAGCAGAAAGGATTCACGAAAGACAATACCATTGGTCAATTGTACACAAAAGCTATCATACTGTATTTTCGTTATGTTTAGAAAACGACATCTTCCGAGTTGTTGCTTCACGCTCAGTTCAGTCCCGGGTAGACGGCCCCGCCTGGGGGAACATAGGCCTTGTTGGCAGCATCACCTTGATAAACATTAAAGTGAATACCGGGGTCAGTGGCCTATACAGTTTTGTTGTCAATAGATAGCCAATAATATTGAATTGTACACGAACCGTATATGTACCGGGGAAACTGAGACCAGACGGGTTCAAGGAACCACCTCCAGTGACTGAAGATGAAAGTTTGTCATCATCATCATAAAAATAAACGTAGATGCACACCTGTAAGCTGCACGCATACTGGATATAACGAAGTAAATATCGGCCATTTCTAGAGTAGGATAGCGATGGATTTACCAGGATAAAATTGAGCACCGCCAATATTAGTGGCACCATGTAACGCAAGATTTTCGTGACGCAATAACTGTCAAATATATAATATGAGTTTTATTTAGGAATTTTCAATGTAAGTATTACTCACATAACTTCCGGCAGAAATCTTGCTTGGAATATTTACGGTGTAACTATGGTTATTATTGGCAAGAGTATCGGAAGCCCAAACGCCATTGGAGTAGACATCTTGTTGGATCTGAGATGGTCCGAGCATAAATTAGCCATGTCTTTACATCATGAGAGATATCTTGCCTTGAACCACGGCGAACCTGTGTCACCCTTGAAGGTGGAACAATTGCTGGTCGGACACTTTGCCATGTAGTTTAATACTGGACCGTAGTGGCCTAAGGGCCACGTGTTCCACAACATTGTAACGGACCCTCCAGCGGGGACTGTCGCGGTTATAGGGCCCTGTAAACGCATTAAAATACAGCACCGGCTGATAGTAGGTCAGATCTCGTACAGGAGGTAAAGCTGAATTTCCAATCGAGCAAGTAATATCTGTGGAAGTGGGATCGGAGATAAATCCACTATCTAACTTGGTACCTCGAACGACTCTGAGAGGCTAAAATGATTCCGTTTGAGATTACGATTGAAGAGCGATGTAAAGAATTTTCAGACCTGTGGGGTTGTGTAAGGGTCTGGATGCCAATTCAGCTAAGCAGACGAGCGAAAAACGACAGAACTCTACCCTTTGAGATATCCCACCCAGCAATATATTGGCTTCCGATCTTGATCTGCGGAACATAACCATGAGCCGCAACTTCCGTGGCCAGAGCAGCAGCCCCAACGACGAAAAGATTGAGCAGCATAATATAGTAAAATCACCTAATGAAGGAGCCAAGGGATTGTTAGTTTGGAGCTATACAAAGCCCCAAACACTTTTATAGCCATGAAATTTCCGAAATAAACTATGCTGAGAAGTTGATTCATGAACAGCAGTTAAGCTTCCTGAAATAACAGCCGGAGAAAAAATGCCAGAAAACGCACCGAATAACAACCGCCTACACCTACGTCTCCATGGATAAGGATGCGGGGTAAATATCGGCTCGTTTTTCGGATACGTTCAATCAGCTGTCTTAGTCAAAGTTTTCTGGGGAAGCACGGAGTTGATCCGTAATTGAACATGAGACAGATTTTTGCTAAACGTCGTCATGATAAACGATAAACGATCACTGTATTGAGACCATTTTGCGATGCTGGGGACCCGACAGTATGGCGACAATTATGTGCCAAGTCAGAAGTAAGCTGCCGGATCTAAGCGGTGGAAACATTAGGGCCCATGGAAGGATCAGAGGTAACGTATGTAGGACGCACGTCATTCGCCATGTAAATTGTAATAGCGAGCCACAGCCAGGCGATTAACGTGTTTGGATTATGGATAGGAAGTTTAACTGCCAGAGACTAGCAAAAGCTTGCTGAATCTCGAGCCGGAAGGTAGGATATCCATGGAGCGAGAGTTAAGACTTTAATGAGCTAACAGTTGCCATTGTCAACCAGTAAGCATGAATTGAACGTGAAAAAGGGGATGTTAAGCTAAGTAGTAGTCGAGTAAGTACGAAGATTCCAAATGTTCAAACACTCACGTGAGCAGGTAGCATTGTTCCAAATTTACGGCCACGCGGCGATTTAAATCAATGTTAGCGCGGAAGGTGTAGGATAACAAAAGCAAACAGCCATCTGGCGACCACGACGCCGTACCGTGACTAAAGCGCAATCCAAGTTGAACCTTGGTCTGTTAATGCAGTGAAAGTAGAATTTTTCCAACCAGGAAAGGCTGATCATCAAAAACTCATGCGTGGTTTGATTCAGTACCATTAGGGCGCTGTATGGAGCGATGATGGTCTTTAAATCTCATACTGTGAGTTCAATCATCATCCGTGGTTGTCTGCTAAATTCCAATATGTTTTCTCACAGATCTGCCACCTAGTACCATCTACTTCAGTATCTTAAAAGGCATGGTCGCCAACGGTGCGATGCATAATAATACTCACGTCGTACATGATGTCTTGTGAACTTGAAGACGGCCCGGGCAGTTAACCGACCCGGTCCACGAGGTTTGCACTCAGTTGCTTAGAAGAGCAAGGATACCGCACATCAAGCACACATGTAGCTCTCCTTATCTTTTGTGGATACCAATTAGCGAAGAAGCTTGCTCTTATCGATTTGATATCCCGACGTACTTGCATTCAGTGATTGTGGTTTAGCCGAGCAAACTACAATATCCCTATTGGCTTTGTCTGCACGATCATGTCTACTCAAAGCTGGAAGGACCTAGTGACGAAGAAGAAGCTTCAACAACAAGCCTCAATTCCTCAGGATTGGATCCTTCCTAATCCCCCGCGAAAGGACCAGCTCGATGTCACTGGAGTCCCTGAATCGTGCGGGCTATTGTCGTCGAAAGAAGTTGACATAACGAATAGCCATGTTGACATTTTATTGCAAAAGCTTTCGTCTGGAACCTGGTCAGCCGTCGAAGTAACGACTGCGTTCTCCAAGAGAGCCATCATTGCTCATCAACTTGTAAGCAGCTGAAATTTTCGACGAGATGGCTCTGCTGAATGATATATAGACCAATTGTCTGACCGAGATTTTTATCAAACGCGCACTTGCATGTGCTGCTTCCCTCGATGAACACCTGAAGAATACGGGAAATGTTGTGGGCCCCTTGCATGGTGAGTATTTATTTGTCAGCAGGGAGCTCGAGATGTAATTGGTTTGCAGGACTGCCAGTTTCGTTGAAGGACCAAATAAACATTGAAGGCGTCGAGTCTACGATGGGTGCGATCATATGTTATCTAAGTTCATACTATCTAGGCCTTACGCAGTTCCACGCTTTGGGAATCAGGTTACGTATCATGGATTGGAAAGTACCCAACCAAGAATTCTGTACTCGCAGACATCCTTGAATCTCTAGGGGCCGTGTTGTATGTGAAGACAAATATCCCGCAGACACTGATGGTATTGTCACATTTCTTTCCTTTAGCTCTATTATCGTTCTTATCACCATGTTTAGTGGCCCGAAACCTTCAATCACGTCTTTGGAAGGACTACCAACCCTTTCAACCGCTCTCTCACGTCTGGCGGGTCTTCTGGTGGAGAGGGTGCACTTGTCGGTGAGAACATTACTTTGCGCCATTTTAAGACCTTGAACTGAAACTTCGCATTTTAAATAGCGCTGAGAGGCAGCCCATTGGGTATGTTTACATATTTCCTATATCTTTAAACTTACCAACCAACAACCCCTGAAGGCGTCGGTTCTGATATCGGAGGGTAATTCTACATCGGACGTCATCCTTGAAAGTTCTGACACGGTAGCTATAGATCCGTTCGAATTCCATCCGCCTTCAATGGAGTGTACGGTCTTCGCCCTTCCTACGGGCGCGTACCCTATGCAGGCTGCGTCAATTCCTTGGAAGGGCAAGATTCGGTCCCTTCCGTCCTGGGGCCCATCTCGGAGAGCATATCAGGGATCAAACAGTTTATGAAAGGTGTGGCAAGCAAGCAGCCTTGGCTGAAGGATCCGCTTGCAGTTAGGAAGCGCTGGAACGAAGAGGAGTATAGCCTTATTGAACACGGAGAAGGAAAGCAGCTCTGCTTCGCGGTTCTGTGGGATGATCAGGTAATCAAGCCGCATCCGCCTGTTATACGTGGTCTGGAAGAAGCGAAGCAAGCTCTACTGATTGCTGGGCACAAAGGTATGTCGAATGCCCCTGAGAGCCTATTCGTCCGCTGATCCTGAGGCCATCCAGTGATTGACTGGAAGCCTTTGAAGCATGCAGAGATCTACGAAGTCGTCGTAAGCTATCATCTTTCCTGACCCTAACCCCTTTCCTCTCATAATATCCGCTATAGCGAGGAATCTGGGGCGCCGGCGCATCAGAAGATTACCAGGTAACTACTGCCCCCTCCGGAGAACCCGTCATCACCACAATGGGTCTGGAGATCGATAACCCTAACGCAGCTTCCGAGCCTGCTGCCGCGTTCCGTCCCCCGCAGGAGGGCGTTTCTGCATATCAGCTCTGGCAAATCCAGAAGCAGAAGCGAGATTTGCGCCAAGAATACACGGATTACTGGCAGGCTAGTGTCGAGCTGACGGGCACTGGACGGCCTGTAGACGCAATCTTATGTCCTGCAGCTCCGTATGTTGCACCACCCCATGGATTAAACAAGTGCTTTTCTCTCGCTATTCCCGTACTGAAATAGCCATTAACAGTCGTACCACATGCAGATATGCGAACTATACTATGATATGGAACGTCCTCGACTATCCTGCGCTCGTTATGCCCGTCTCCAAAGTCGATCAAAGCTTAGATAAGCCGCAACCGGCGCACGACTTCTATGGCGAGATTGACAAGGCGAATTACGAGCTTTGTGGGTCTTCTCGTCTGCTCACGGTTTCGCATTTCACAATCTGAACTCACCTACATACTTCATCTCAACAGATGCCGCAGACAGATTCAAGAATGCGCCCATTTCCCTGCAGCTCGTTGGAAGGACCCTGGAGGAAGAGGCAGTGATCGCGATGGGGGAAATCGTCGACAATGCATTGCGAGCTGCAAAAGCTTCCGGATCTAAGCTGTGAGGGTATTTCATATGTAAGGCATGGCTCAGTTTTATTTCCTCTCTTGTATGGTGATTTGGGAACGTGTATTAAGTATCAGCCGAAGCAACAGGTATTCATTAGTATGGTAGTCTACAAGTAGCTAAGCCTAAACCGAAACCGAAACCAACAGCAGCGTAAAGTTGCAATAAATATATGTACCGCTAAGTAGGATCATGTATCAGCGAGTGAGTTATAATATAAGTCGTCAAAGGGTCGTAAACAGATAACGATAGACAAAAAGAAAAAGGAAGGGAAATAATTTATGTAGATGAGACCGGCTGGAGAATCGTATCCAACGGCTCTAAGCAAGAAAGGGACGACGAGCATCGGATGTGAAAGCGAATGAGAACGAAAAACGGTGAAAAGGAAACACGGAAAGAAAAATATTTATGAAGATCATTATCTAGAGCTGATATAAGGTTGGTCGATTTTGGATGGTCGGAGGTTGTGTATCGTGTATCGCATGGGGATGTGCTCGGCTGGTGTAACCTGTAACGCATGTGTATATTTGTGGAGGATGGCAGGCAGATGCAGGGAGTCTTTGTTCATCTTCATCGTTTTTGCACCAGGAACAAAGGGAAGGAGACAATCACTTCCCCGTCGGCGTCCCCGGGCGCGAGCTGGCCATCTTCTTCCACCACCCCTTCATACCCAGTTCCTCTTTCTCCTTCTCCCCACCCCCATTCCCGCCGCTCGTACGCCGCGCGTGTCCAACCGAACTCCCTCCGTGACCACGCGACGACGACGACGTCGTACGCACGCTCGCCGCGCTGCTGCTGCTCACGCTCTCCGTGCTATACACCGACTCCGACGTGGTGCTCGTGCTGGGGTGCCTCTGTGGTTGCACGGCGCCATTCGCAGCAGGACCTTTGGGGGTCTGCACCTCCCCAGCGCCATTCCCTAGGCGCGGCGTCACGCTCCCGCGGAGGGGCATCCCTACCCCGCCACTGCGCACTGTCTTATCCCAGTCCGCGGCCCGCGGAGGCACATAATACGTGAACGGGCTCTCTCGCCGCTTTTCGGTCGTCCGCACGGGGTTGAAGATCGCCTCGATGAGCGTCTCCGTCGTCTTCGGCCCATACGCAACAGGCAGGCGGGCCACGTCGAACACGACGCCCTCGTCCTCCCCTTCGTCGTCACTGTCATCCGAGTCTGAATGGGCAGCGCCGTTCTCTAGACTGTCGGACTCGTCTGAGTCGCTACCCCGTGCGCGCGAGCGGGACCGGGCAGCCCGGCGGCGGGGCGCGCCAAGGAGGTCCATCTCGAGCTCTTGCTGATCGCGATAGGGCCCGTAGAGGTCGAGGGCGCGCGGGCGTTTGCGGTAGGCCTCACTTTCGAGGAAGTTGGCGATGCCGGTGAGGATCTCGCCCTTCGGGAGGGGCGGGGGGATGTATGTCGTCTCACCGCCCACATGGGTGAGCTCTACGGTGAGCTGGGTGGGGGAAAATCGTTACACGGTAAAGGTAAGTAATGGGCGATAAGAATAACGTACCTTGAGTGTGGCGTTCGTTTTGCTCTCGCGGAGGAGGTAGCGCCTTTCGACTATTCCTTGGTTGACGTACTCAGCAAGGTTGAGGTAGACAGCGCCCAGGCGTGGGTTCTGCGGAGGATCATCTGGATCAACACGCTGCATGACGACAAGTTTGAGTGGGGCTGGCTGGAGGGATGCGGAGTCCCGCTCGACATCGAG
>JASFDH010001899.1:0-12809 GCA_036937195.1 Nidularia pulvinata
ACTCATTTTACTTTAGGTATTTAATATATAGCGTCGTTCTCCTGCTACGTCGTCGCTGAGAACTCATTTTACTTTATCATTTTGGGCAGTGACATCAAAATTGAATTAAATAATAGTATTACCTCATAACACACCATCGAGAAGGCGTATATGTCACTGGCCTCACTGAACTTGATCTCAGCATCATCTTCAGCACCAAGTATTTCAGGGGACTGCCACCGTAATGTACCTCCCTTATGCGCAGTGCTTTGAATAGATGTCCGCCTGAGCGCTTCAGGATCCAGAAGGACTGAAAGGCCGAAATCGGTAATGCATGCCCGTCCAGACGACTGGACAAGTATGTTTGCCTGTAAATTTATCAGCACTTCTACAGTGAGATTAAAGTATTGATATATAGCTTACACCTTTCAGATCTCCATGAACAATACCTTCTCCGTGGACATAGGCTATTCCTTGTATAATATCAGATATCTATGAGAAATATTGCCTTTCAGTAGCTTCCTGATAATTATAGTATGCTCATATGGCCTCACCAGTAGGGTACGAATGGCTCCTGGATTATGTTTGAGATATTCATTAATATTACCGTTCTCCATCCAGGGAGAGACCAGGCAAATTCTCCCATACACATCTTGCAGTGGGAATATGCCATAGAATGGTAGGACATTATCATGCAAAATGTACGCCCAAACCATGGCTTCCTTCCAGAATGCCTAGTAAAACCACAATTGATTCTCATTTGAATTCCAAATGCTCACAACTGATAAAGCATACCTTCAATAGATAGTTTATATCGGATTGTTGATAGACCTTAACAACTTTGAGACATACATCCTGTTGTCTGAATTTGCCCTTCCAGATCTCTCCAAAATTCCCTGATGTTAATGGGACATCTCCTTGCAAAATATTTCTCAATATCAGACTTTCTGGGCAAAGTCCCGAAGTTTTTGAGAGCCTAAGTAGAGCATTCAATAAATTCCTCTTCAAGTCTGATGCATCCGGGTGGGGGAAGTCGAGCAACTGATGTAGGTTAATGACTGTCCAGTCTTAAATGAACTGTTTAAAGGAAGTAACTGACCACTTGCAAAAGGTCCAGCAATCCCTGTGCAGCAGGTCCTTTTTTATGTAGAAGATCTTGGTATTTCCTCTGGTTTGTGTAGATCCCAATGAATGCTATGTATGTATGGTCGATCTGCAGCTGAAGATCCACAGAAACCCAGCTTTCTCGACGACGTTCAGTAACAGCGCCAGTCGGGGCCGGT
The DNA here is from genome assembly GCA_036937195.1 of Nidularia pulvinata. Lineage (NCBI taxonomy): Eukaryota > Fungi > Basidiomycota > Agaricomycetes > Agaricales > Nidulariaceae > Nidularia > Nidularia pulvinata. The sequence continues at coordinate 1,263 of JASFDH010001899.1, forward strand.
ACTGCCATTGAAAATGAGAGAGGTTTCATATATTTTCTGCGCTATTTGATAGCTCTTCATGCGTTCAAGCAACAATCCATTGACTGGTGTCCATGTAATGTCGGTCTCTAGTATTCTAGTGCTTGCAGCTTTAGCCTGCTATACGTAAAGAAATTAGTCACCAAAGGGCTGTGAAGTTGGAAAGCGGGTAAAAACAAGGAAGCTATCATTCACGGTTGACTCATGACTCGGACTGGGAACTTTAGGGCGTTAGTGTCGTGCTGGCGAGGGCTAGGGCGGCGTCCATTTGACCAGATGGATGAGGTAAAAGATGCAATTGTGGATGGTGAAATTTGGTTAATGATCCGATAGTGCAACTGAGATGCGTTGTTTGATAGCTCTTCAGACTCTGCCTGCTAATTGACGGAGAAATCCATCTCTAGAAGGCCATAAAGTTGGAAGGTGGATGAAAAGATAGGCAATGTGTTAATATAAACAACGCAGTCTTAGCGATATCGAAGACAGCTTGTCCCCGGGAGGGTAGGAGGATTATTCTATTTAGCAACCCGGGGCACATGGTGTACCCCCCAACTTCGGACATTTTCTTATTTGGTAACCCGGTTGCCGAAATGTTTTTGATATCCGAACTTATGGCCTTGGCACCTGGAGGCCCCGCAATGATTTCCCTTTCAAGAGCATGCATCGATCCAAGCGAGGTTTGAATTATTTGTGCATTCAAGTATTTGACCTCTTATTGTGATTGTATCGTCTATCAGCAGGATAAACCTTACAGAATTGTTTTAGACATATTCCTCATCAAGTAAGGAAGCAAAAAGAACATTGAATGTCTGAAGATGCGATAGATAGTTTAATACGGAGATAAAACTACTACTCTAAAGTTTCTTTAGGCAACGCACACGATTGTGACCAGTCTTCTGACATAAGCTACAGTGATAAACGCGAGCCTGTGTAGCCTGAGTAGAAGTATCGGGAGTTATATACGTTTTAAAATCGTTATCATCCTCTACAACTTCACCACCATCCTCTAAGATGTTGGAAAGCCGACGTTTTGGAGGGGACTAAGTGCGTTGATGAGCCTTGTGCCGGACTGTCGATTCTGGTCCTATTTAAGTTTGAACGCGTTCGAACCAATGTAAATTCACCACAAGTTCTATAAGCGGCAAATCATTTCACAAGTTGTCAAATCATCTTTCTCTAGGGTTTTGACGATATGAGTAAGCACTTCAATTTTCTTAGCACCCATAGCCATTTTATTTTCATGGGATGTGTATCAACTACCTGTGAGAATTGTCGAAGCATGGACGCCGGCTGTGGGTTGCGGTCCACATATGGCATATACCTTGCCGATATGCTATTCAGGACATCCGGATATGCCTCCTGCTGTCGGATGATCTGCAAAACGTGATAACAGTCACCAAAATCTCCTCTAATTGTCATCGGTTCGGTCCAGGTTCGAACCTCTCTTCCACGACCTGAACTTTGAACTGGACTTGAGGTCCAGTTCAATATTTTTCTGAACTTTGGACTGAACTTTGAGTCCGGTTCAAGGAAGTTCAGGTTCGAACTCCAGCATCACTACTAACAGTCAACCTGGGCTAACCTGTACTACTACACGCGCGTATATCCTAGTGTGTGTAAAGATGCTATATAAGCATGACAAAACATGCATCCCTCTCGAATTTGGCAGACAAAATCCAGCTGAATGAAATCAGCAACATTAAATCTCATTATTGCCTCTTGATGTCGAGAATTCGACTGGACAGTGTGCTTAAGAGTTTCTGCGCCACATACTCAAGCAACAACTCTTTGTTACTATATCGGTTAGTACACGCACTGTCATAGTTTCTTGCCACGTTTCATGGTCGTGCAAAAGTTGGGTTTGACTCCCAGACAGAGAGCTATGTATGTGATTGCAGCTGCAGCCATTTTTTCTACTTTACCTATAAGAAGATTGTGAGATGGTACTTCTGCATATGAGTAAGTACATCAAAAATGAAATTGCTCTCTAGGTTTAAGCGAAAGTCCAGCTACGGTATGCAAGACTACCAAATTTAAGTTTTAGAAGAGTCTGTTTTTGAGAGTGCCATTGCATGGTGCTGCGAGACACAGTGGTGGCTATTTAGTAACTCTTTGTTAGTATATCGGTTAGTACACGCGCCTGTCATTCCTCAATAGGTATTGACCGCGCGAAAGCTGGGTTCGACTCCCAGACAGAAGAGTTTATATTCAAGCAAAATTTTCTTTTCACCTGAAATTTTTACTGCCGTTGTCATTCTCGATATCAGAGTGCAAAATTTCTGGGTAGTTAGTAGCGGGAGCGTAATAGTCAGAATGTGGCTATGTACTTTTGTGCACAATTTCTTACAACTCTTTGTTAGTATATCGGTTAGTACACGCGCCTGTCATGTTCTTAACTGAATTAAACGCGCGAAAGCTGGGTTCGACTCCCAGACAGAGAGATCGTTGTGTCAAACTGTAATCTTTTTCTTGTTTTTTGGACACAAATTCGATTTATCCATGTTACTTCTATGGATGCATATCGATTGATTTAGATAGCCACAGCAGAGAGTCACAGACACAATGGTAGGCTCGACCGAGATGTGCGCCTTTTTCTGTGTGTCCGCATATAAGATTATTTTTATTTTCAACGGAACCGTTAGAGAACATATGGTGCTTGGTGCTAGCAGACAAGGCCGCGATAAGAAGTGATTTAGGAACGGGGTGAGTGGAAAAGGTATATAGTACAGGAATATGGTCGGTGGAATGCTTTGACACCGCTGGAGCTTGGGTTACATGGTCGGTTTGCGCAGGAATCGACCGATTGTGAAGGACCACCTCCACGATATCCCGTTGGGTGGTCAGTGAGACTACTCATACATCAAGTGATACCTGACGAGTCAATATAACGGAGGCGCATGAACTTGCCTGCATTTGAGTACGTCTTGCGAGGAATCGTCACGGTCTGTTCGTCGAAGTGTGCCCGAGAAATTTCAATGTATCGGTGCGGGCGCAGTTTCCACATTTGCAACTGAAAAGTAGATAGATAAGCATACGTGTACCGATAGCCACGAGCTGGGGATAAACTGCGACTCATATGGATCATAACGTGCCGAGCATAACAACCCACCGCCTTCTCCTAATCGACAGGACGCGCAACGGCTCCGGACCGTCTCTTACAAGTCCTCAGCGCTAAACCACTATCAATCCTCGATATCGGAAGCATCCACCCTCCGAACGGCGAGCGCCTGCGTTAATTAATTGGCTAAGTATAAACGTCCGTTTCTACTGTATGTTATTTTTGAAACCCAGATCCAAGCTGGAACGGATGGAAGGTGAGCGGCGCGCGCTAGAGGACGTATTGTGTGATAGGAAGCAGGGGGCGATGATGGCGCGGATCATAGGATGTCGGATAAAATGGAAATGAGACGTTGTCAGAGGACGACGAAGACTGTATAGGTCTGGCTCGGGGACGGGGACGAGGGGCACTGAGGGGATTAGCTAGAGATGCTTGCTTGTGATCGAGGGAGTTGCGGCAAGGTTGCAACTGGGATGGGCGCGGAACGAGCATGCAGGAAGCATTGATGACTGCCAATTGGTGACCAGTGAGATGGAGTATTCAAGGCAGCGCAGCTATGGAGACAGGATTCAGAGTCACTGACTCATACATACTAGGAGGATGTCCTAGGTTGTCTGGGCGATCTGAGTGACAGCGCGACGTTCATGTCGATCCCGGAGTATTGAGATGTAAAAGTAGAGCAGAGAGATACTTCCTGCGCATCCCGCGAGCAGGTACAAAGATTTCTTCCCGCGCTAAAATTAGACTTTTCCCCACTGGCATCTCGACGTCGAAGTCCGTCCTCGCAACACATCTGCCCTCCCTCCTCCTCGTCCAATTCCTACCACATCTCTCTCTGACTCCCCTTCTGACGAAGGCAATTGCACATACTCCCCGCTCCCCCGCACTCACCCCTCCTGCGCTGCGGCATTTGTTGTCAAGGACGGGATCATCCCACGCCCCGGCGCTGTTCTGTCACAGTCCTGCGCGGCTCGGAAGGGGGATACCGCTCTTTGCATCCCTCCAGCCTGAGATAATCCTCCCCTCCTCTCTTTCCGCCTCCCTCGTCCCGCCTCCCCGAAGTTCGCTGCTGGCCAGAAGCCGCCGAAAAAGAAAAGTACCTTATTCCAGCTAGTGCCCTGCCTGCCTGCTTTTCACGTTCCTGAGGGCATCGGCTGTATTGCAACGCGTGTTTCCTCGAGTTATCGGTCTAATCGACGTATCCCCAGCCCAAGCTCGAATTCGCTCCGTGCATGGACCCCGACTCCTCGTCGTACCTGCACCACCCGTCCCCCTCCCGCGCGAACTTTTCCTCCTCCATCGACCTCACGCGCATTGTCCCCTCCGCGCCGCCCTCGCCCTCCCTGGACCCCTCCGACTCCTTCGCGCGAAGGCGCACGAGCTGGGGCCACCGCCCCCTCGACCCGGGGAGCGACCCGCTCTCTCTAGATGCGGATCCGTTTGCCTCGTCCGCAGTAGCGGCGGGGTCAAGCGCGATACGCTACCCTGCCATGCCGTCACACACGGACGACCCGTTCTATTCCCCGCCAAAGGACGGACGCTTCCCGTCCCCACCCCCACAAAGGGCATACAGCCCCGTGCTCTCCGCTGCGCGCTATGGGCCGCCCTTCTCGCGCACCGCCCCGGGCCCGTCCACCGCGAGCCTTATCTCCAACGACCTCGATCCGGACCACGAACAAGAGGACGAGCACCGGGAAGACGACGAAGCCCACCTCACTGCCCACATGGCCGGGGGGCGCTCCGGGATCGGTGTCCTCCCCTCGTCTTCTTCCCTCTCCTTGGCCCACCACCACGACGGGGACATCGAGCACACCGCCTCCCCCGCGCGTGGCGTGCGGTACAGCTTCTCCCCCTCCCCCCTCAAATCCACCACCACGGCCCTGAAACGCGTGTCCAAGAACCTGCGGCGCGCGTCTTTGCGGGTGGTCAACTTGGCGGGGAGCGGGCTGGAGACGCATATCCGCTTAGGGGAAGGGGAGGACGGGGATGGTGCAGGTAGGGAAGGGGGCAGAGATAGGGAGGAGGAGGGAGATGGGGAGGAAGAGGTGGATTTGAGTAGGAGGCTGCCGATTCGAGGACGGACGTTGGGGTGCTTGGGGCCCGAGAGTAGGTTGAGGTTGGGACTATATAGGTTTTTGGTGCATCCGTGCGTGTTTTCTTTTTTTGGTTTTGGTTTTCGCGTTATTATTCGTTCTATGATCTTCAGTGTCTTTTTCGTTCTCTGGCGTTGTTCTGCTCTGTTACTTCATCTGCGTTCCTTTCGTTTCTGTTTCGTCTCTCGTTTTACTTTTATTTCTATTCATTCTGTCGGGTTCTTCTGTTCTGTCACTTCATTTGCGTTCCATCCTTTTCTATAGCTTCACTCGCATTCCTTCTTCTTTTCCTTCCTCTCTTCCCTCGTTCTCTTTCTATTTGTTCTTCCTCCCCTCTACTTTCTCTTCCTCCTCTCTTCCTCTCATACCCTCCTCTCCACTCAATCTAACCCCTCCCCTTCCCTAGATGGACAGAACCCGTCATCCTCCTGCTTATCATCCTCAACGCCGTCGTCCTCACTGTGCAGGCCTTCCCGACCCTCACCCTCGCCTCGTCCGACGACGGCGTCCTCCCGCCCATCTCGAAGGGATACTTCCACACCTGGGAGGATTATGTGCTGTTTGGGCTTTTTGTGGTGTACACGTGCGTCATTCCCACCGTTTTCCGAGAGACGAAGATTGATGGTACGGTGTGTAGGTTGGAGGCTTTCGCGCGGATATGCGTCACTGGCTTCTTATTTGACCCCGCTGTGAAGATCGGCAACCCCTTTGCCGTCGTCTCAGTATCTGGCTCGTCAAATAACAATGCCAACAACACCAATGACACCTCCATGGAATACCCATCCACCATCGCCGGCCCCTCAAATAGCAGCACCGCAAACCTCACACGCCAAACCTCCCTCACGCGCACGCGCTCCATTACACAGCGCCTCACGCGCCTGCAGAATACCCTCATGCGCCCCTTTGCCCTCCTCGGCCCGCAGGGCGTACCCATCTCCTCCAACAACTCCTCCAACCCCAACCTATCCGAAAAAGCCCCCCCAAAACCACAGCACGTGCACCACCTGCGCGACCCCACCGCGCCCACCTTCTTCGCACGCGCCATGCGCTCCGACAACCCCACCACCTCCGGGTCCTCGCTCGCCCTGCCGTTCAGGCTGAGCATCAACCACCTGCACTCGAAGACGCATCGTCACGTGCCGTACCTACGGCAGAGCTGGTCCCGCATTGATTTTGTGGCGATTGTGAGCTTTTGGGTGTGCTTTGCGCTGGCGGTGGCGGGCGTGGAGAGGGGCAAGTACCATGTGGGCATATTCAGGGCGATGAGCGTGATTAGGACGGCGAGGTTGTTGACTATTACTAGTGGTACTACGGTATGTGCTTTTTTTTTTTTTGGTTTTAGGGGAATGGTACTGACGTTGGGGGATTGATAGACGATCATGCATTCCCTCAAAACGGCCCGCCCCCTCCTCACGAGCGTAGCGTACTTTGTACTCTTCGCAATGGCCCTATTCTCGTACGTCCCCTCCTTACCTTTTCTCCGTCCCCTCCCACTGATCTTTTCCTCCCAAACAGTATCATCGGTGTCCAGTCCTTCAAAGGCTCCCTCCGGCGCACCTGCTACCTCGCCCCGACCCTCGGCGAGGGCGAGATCGCTATCTCCTCCGACGCGGCGACGCAGTTCTGCGGGGGGCACATCGACCCGACGACGCTGGCGGCGGTGCCGTACATCACGCTTGGGGGAACGCCGGCGGGCGCGCTGAAGGGGTATGTGTGTCCGTTGGGACAGGTGTGTAAGGTGAGTGGCTTTTATATGTTTTCGAGGGGAGAAGTGGGTGGGATGTTGATTTTTTTGGGGAATAGGAATTGGACAACCCGAAGGACAACCTGGAAAGCTTCGATGCGATTTATTTTTCGGTGCTGCAAGTTATCATTATCGCCACTGCTAACGGGGTGCGTTCCACCTTCTCTCCTTTGTTCTTGTGCTAACTGAATCTCCCCTCGAATAGTGGACGGGCCTGATGTACAACGTCATCGACGCCGAGTTCTTCGTCTCCTGCTTCTTCTTCATCATCTGTGTCATCGTGCTCAATTTCTGGCTCATTAACCTCTTCGTTGCCGTGATTACGAATACGTTCTCGGCTATTAGGTCGGAGACCCATAAGAGCGCGTTTGGGGCTGCACCGTAAGTGTTTTGTCCTGTCTTCCTTTTTTTTTGTGCACGCGGGCTGATGCATGCACAGGCTGATACCAATGAACGACGAGAAAGACGAAACCTGGTTGGACCCCTCGAAGCGACACACCCCCGCGCGGCCCAACCTCGCCAAGGCAATCTACGACCACAGCCGCTGGTGCTGGGTCCTCCTCGCTCTCGCGTCCCTCGCACTGCAAGCCACGCGCACCGTCGACATCTCCGAGAGCCACAAGCTCCTCCTGTACTACGGCGAGCTCGGGTTCACCATCGCGTTTGACTTCGAGATCGTCCTCCGCTTCCTAGCCGCACTGCCGAATTGGAGGACCTTCTTCCAGCATGGGAATAATTGGCTAGATTTATTGTTGGCAGTAGGGTCGAGCGTGATTCAGTTACCGGTAATTAGGAATTCGGAGGTCTATCCGTGGTTCACGATTTTGCAGCTCGGGAGGTTTTATAGGGTTATTCTGGAGGTGCCGAGGATGCGGCCGCTCTTGGTAAGCTTTACAGTATTAGTGTTTGTCGACTTGTGCTAACGTTCTCGCCCAGCTTGCAGTTTTTGGCAACATGTACGGTCTGGCGAACATGACTCTCTTCCTGATTCTCATCAACTACATCGCTGCACTGGTCGCTGTGCAGCTCCTACGAGGCGACTTCAAACCTGACGATACTATCAACTTTGGGGAGCTGTTCAATTCGTTTTTGGGCATGTATCAGGTGTTCTCATCGGAGAATTGGACGAATGTCATGTACGACGCTGCTCAGGCAGAGATACACCTGGGACAGACACTCATCGCTATCATCTTCGTCTCTTCTTGGATGTTGTTCGCCAATGGTGAGTCCGTTTAGTCTTTTCTTACATTATTCAGCCTATCTGAACACCCGTGCAGTCATCGTTCTGCAAATGTTCATTGCCGTTATCAACGAGAACTTCGAAGTTGCTGAGGAGGCGAAAAAGAGCAAGCAGGCGTCAAATTACTGGGAGACGCAGAAGGCCCAGGAAGGCTCATCATCTTGGCTGCGTCGATTGAACCCGTATAGATGGATCAAAGCCAGCCCTGTCACAGTGAAAGTTGATAATCTCCCCGCCAACCTAGTTCTTCCAGTGCAGAAAACCTTGGTTCAGGACTATGGCGTTCCGAGACACGAAAATCGCCCTGCGGCAGTGAGTATTTTATATTGTCTTCGTAGATGACTGGTAATCTAACACTTGAAGCAGAAAGCTTCCACGAGCCGTTTCCAGCCACGACATTACTCATCGAAATCCTTGACGGCTCTTCAAAAGCTTTTCGCCGGTGAAATGAGGTCTGACGATGTGCCTATGACATCCATTCGACATGCACGACAGGAAACTCTGGGCAGTGGGACTCACGACCCAGAGATTGAAAGACATTTGTAAGTCGGGCTTTTCTCTATCTTATCGATACTGATTGACTGGATGTATACAGGGAACTGCTGGCAGCAGTGAATCCCGAGGCGGAGAATGCTGAAGATGCGGATGATGTCTTGTACGAAAGACGCGCTCAAAGGGCTGATTTTATCCGGGATCATCCTTCCTACGACAGGACCTTCTGGTTCATTTCACAGAAAAATTTCATAAGGAAGATGTGCCAGAAAGTGGTGCAGCCAGCCAGGGGCGAGCGCATATTCGGAACCCCGACCTCTCCCATCGCGCATCCCGTCTTCCAGCTCCTACTCCTGCTCACCGTTATCGGTGGCATTGTCGTGGAGGCTATCGCCACTCCCATTTACCGCAGGAATTACTATCATATCCATGGTCAGATACGCGGTTCCTGGTTCGATATCGCAGAGGCTGCCTTTGGGTTCACGCTTTTCATTGAGTTTATAATCAAGATAATTGCCGACGGGTTCGTCTTTACTCCCAACGCTTACATTCGGAGCATTTGGAACGTCTTGGATTTTATCATCATGGCTGGTATCATTGTCAACGTCTCCACAGGCCTGATCTTTGTTGGTGGTCTCAGTCGCTTTACGCGTTCTCTAAAGGCATTACGAGCACTGCGCTTGATTACTCTCATCGACCGCATGCGCTATACTTTCCAGTCCCTGATCATCTCCGGTGCCCTTCGTATCATGGATGCTGCCATCCTTGCCATCCTGTACATGATCCCGTACGCCGTCTGGGGGCTAAACATCTTTGCAGGGAAGATGAATGGGTGTAACGATACCGAGGTGACCAGCATCGGCGAATGTATCAACGAGTACAGCAACACGGTGTATGGAGACGCATTTGCGTTCCCGATTCCTCGCGCATGGGATAATCCTTCACCGTCAACCCAGTTTTCTTTCGACAATTTTCGTTCTTCGCTCCTCATTCTCTTCGAGATTGTCTCTCTCGAAGGATGGACCGATGTCATGGGTGTTGCAACGAGCATTGTGGGTGAAGGAGAACAGCCAGTGACCAATACATCCCAATTCAACGCCATATTTTTCCTCATCTACAATCTTCTCGGCGCCGTTGTCATCCTGACCCTGTTCATCAGGTTTGTGCTAAATAGTTTATCCTCCAGTGACTGTATCTCTAACCCTAAGCCAACAGTATTATCATTGGTAACTTCAGTTCCAAGACTGGCTCGGCTTTCTTGACACAGCCTCAGCGAGAATGGATCGACCTACAGAAACTATTCAAACGCCAAAGGCCTTCGAAACGACCAAATGTACGACCAGAAAGGGGGATACGTGCTTGGTGCTTCGATCGCGCAGTTCACAAACACGGCTGGTGGTCAAGAATGATGACAGTGTTGTTCGTTGCACATATCATCGTGTTAATGTATGAAGATATGCCTATTCCTTTACTCTTTGCTTATGCTTAACCTATTATAGGACTCAGACGTTCTCCGTGCGTCATTTCACGGAAACATTGCGCAGTGAGTGGTTGTTCATACCACTGTAGGTTCTACACAGCTAAACATGGTGCTATTCCTCCAGACGACTTCTTCCTCGGGGTTATGGCCATCTACATCATAGACGTTTTGGTTCGCTCCTTCGGCCTTGGCTGGCGTAGCTTCCGGGCGAATGGATGGAATTTGTTTGACATCGTGGTTGCTGGAGGAAGCTTCATCACGACACTGGTTGTCAGATTCAATTCGAGTGGGTTCCTTACTCAGCAGCTTCAGAAACTATTCCTCGTCAGTATTGCGTTCAAGTTGGTGCAACGCACGAACAGCTTGAACATGCTGTTCAAGACCGCAGTGTAAGTCTCTCGCAGTACTTTTTACCTATAGAAGCTGGTTCTGATATCGTCATTAGTGCTAGCTTGCCGGTAATTCTGAGTTTGCTTGGGTTGTGGCTCATATTGTTTATATTCTTCGGAATCCTTTACGTCGAGGTTTTCGGAATGACGAAATGGGGTGGCGCGGAGAACAGGAACCAAAATTACTTCTCTCTTGGATCTGCACTTGTAATGCTGACATTCCAGAGTGCAGGGTCAGTGCTTCTATTAACTACTATAATCTCAGTTGTTGATGAATATCTATTTAACAGAGAAGGATGGAACCAATACATGCATGATTTGTAGGTTTACTTCGCGGTTCTTCGCGAGCTATTTCTTACGGAACTGTCTAGTGACTTGACTTATCCGCGCTGCACCAATTCATCTACTGGCGATACTGATTCGGACTGTGGAAGTACCGGATGGGCTTTTACGCTTTTCATTGCCTGGAACGTCCTCAGCATGGTACGTTATCTATCCAATTACTTCGTCTGTCTGTCCTTCTGACACAGGTCCTTTACCTAGTACATTTTCGTGAACATGTTTACTGGTAAGTGCGACTATTTTCGCGATGGCGAAGGAAAGCTAATTATTTATAAACTAGGTGTGGTTGTCGAAAATTTCTCGTACGTCTTCCAAGCTTCAGGGAGCGGCGCCAAATCTATCTCTCGTGAGCAAATGCGCGCATTCAAAAAGGTCTGGGCGGAATTTGCCAACCAGAAGACCGGGTATCTCGAGCGTCATCGGTTCGCTACCTTCTTCCAGCGTCTCAGCGGCGTGTTCGAGGTCCGGATCTACCCCGCTGAATATAGTATCCCCAACATCCGTGAAATGTGCAGCGATGGAATTCCCAAAGAGGATATATATCCGAAGGGAAAAGGCAAGATAGGCGTGGATCTCTTCCAATTGGGGAGATTCATGGATAGGATTGACTATGCTGCTGTGAGGAAGAGAAAAGCAGTGTACAGTCGGCTTTTCCATGAGGCGAGCATTTCGCATGAGCAGGGGATGGGGA
>JASFDH010001900.1:0-12807 GCA_036937195.1 Nidularia pulvinata
CGGGGTGCAGCTGCGGGATTTCATGATTTCCATCAAGAGTACGTTGGATTCTTTCCTTTGTAACCTCATCGTTTACCTAGCTTTGTTGCGTAGAACTTGTTCCCTCCTCTGCTCGTTCCATCTCATCAGCAGCCACGCCCCTCCCGCAGCAGTTCGTGCCCCTCCTTGGAGACACCCTCGACAAGGTGAAGTCTGTAATCGAGCGCGTTCTCCCCGTCGAGAAGAAGCTCTCTGCGCTCGAAGAAGCCGAGTTCGAGGACGATGGCGGGGAGGAGGGTGCTCTGGAGCGGGAGATGCTCATGCAATGTATGTTGTCGTTGCTGGTTTTCATCATCGATTTGCCTGATAGAATGTTCCTGGTTATTAGCCATGCAGACACTGCGGGTGTATAGGCCGCGTGTGATACTCCATGGGCCGGTGGGGATGGGTCAGAGTTATGTTGGCGCGGCGGCGCTGCATCATTTAGAGGGGTACCATGTGCAGAGCTTGGAGCTTGGGACGCTGCTAAGTGATTCCACGAGGGTGGGCATTCTTACCGCTTTGTCTATTTCTTCCTGACTGACTTTTACGACACCAGACGCCCGAAGCTGCCATCGTGCAACTCTTCGTGGAAGCAAAGCGACATCAACCATCCGTGATCTACATCCCTTCCCTCGTGGGATGGTGTGCCGCCATCTCCGACACCGCACGCACCACCGTGCGCGCCATGCTCGACACTCTCGCGCCCACAGACCCAATCCTCCTCCTTGCCATTGTCGACGGGCGCTTCTCCGAACTCCCGCGCGACGTGCGCGCGTGGTTTGGGCCAACGAAGGACAACCGCATCGAGCTGACCTCGCCTTCCGCCGAGCAGCGGGATGCCTTCTTCGATGCGCTCATCCAGGATGTGAAGAGGGCTCCGAACCACTTTGCGGATGGGATGGCGAGGCGGAAGCGCGTTCTGGAGGAGCTGCCGATTGCCCCTCCACTGGAGCCTAGGCAACCGACTGCGGCTGAGTTGGCAGTGCAGGAGGAGAATGACCAGCGGGTTATTACGCTACTCAAGTACCGCCTTGGCCCTATTTTAACGGAGCTGAAGAGGAAGTTTAAGAGGTTCACCAAGCGTGCTACGGTATATCACTGTCTGTATTTTTGGCTGTTCTTTGTGCTGACCGGATAATAGGAGGATTACAATTTCGATCTTCCGGATCACACTCACACAACCATGGATACTGCGGTAACAACTATCGCGATTCAGCAGGATTCCAATGGTGCGATGGAGATCCTGGATCATGACCCTACGACTGTGCACAGTGTTAATGGTCAAGTCAATGGCTTCTTGGATGAGCAACGTCCTGTCGAACACCAAATGCCTCCCCTCTTTGACATGGACCTGGAGAAGATGCACACTGAGCTATATAAAGGTCGCTACCTCACTCCTCGCGAGTTCCTCGACGATGTCGGCAAGATTGTACACAATGCGGAAGTCCGTGCCTATGAGGACCAGGATCGTCTCTACAAAGCCCAGGCAATGTACACCGCTGCGGAGGTCAGCATCCAGGATCTCGACATTCAGCTACGCCACGAGTGCGAGCGGATGGCAGTACGGGAGCGTCAGAGGCGGGATGCGCACAAGAAAAACAAGGAGAAGGAGAAGTCTCAGAATGGGATCAATGGGCAGAACGGGAACGGCGTTCCTGCAGGCTCCAGGAGAAGTGCTCGTAATCTTGGACAGGAGCCCGAGGTGACGATTACCGAAATCTCGAAGCTGGAGAGACGGCTAAAGCGACAACGGTCGGATGGCGGTACCGACTCGCATGCTTCAGAAGAGGAAAACGTCAACCCTGAAGGCCGTGATGTCAAACGGTCCCGTATTCTCATGAATGAGGATGATGATCGCGACCCGCTGGACATTGTAGGAAGCACACCTCCGTCTCAGTCGCGACAACATAGTGTACGACCTCCGACTGTGCACTTCACACTCCCTGTGGAACCTATGCAGAATCTTGCTGAAATGCCTGGGCCCTCACATGGAACACCCGGACATCCGTACGGAATGTCTGGTCCATCTCCTTTGCACTATCAGTCACCTATGCCGCATTACCAAGCTCCTGCGCCGGACCATATGCTCGTCGACCATGCTCCACAACCACCGCGCGACTCCGGCTTCCCGGACCGTTTCCTCCTCAATCCTATGTCGCCCCAGAACGATGTCTTCTCCGGTCCACCTTTAAACCCGTTCCCAAACCCGGTCCCAAACAATCAAACGAATAATTTCTATTTCCCTCCATCTGTGCCGCAACAATTTAACTTTGGCAACATCGATCTCTCCAACCCAATAATACCTCTGCCTGATGCTTTCCCTCAACCATCCATAAAACCCCTGTCTCCTCGCTCTCCCATCCCGAGACCTAAGACGCCCACGCCGGAGCGAGAACCGTCGCCGATACCCATGGCTGTGGAGAAAGAGAGGACTCCGTCACCCCCATTACCAGATTTTCACGTCGATGATGAACTTGTTGCAGACCTGCAACGAAGATTGCGAGACAACACATCGTCATTGACAATAGAGCAATTAGAACAGCTGCGGGCGACGTGTCTGGGAAATATTTGGCGGCACCGAAAGGAATGGGACCGTGACGCGCTCGTTCGGGAATTGCTAGACGTGGTGAATGAATTTGTGGATCAGGTTTCTGCTGATAATGGTGACTGGGATTCTCCATCTGATGCTTAAGAATATTACATATGTATGCCCTCAACTTTCGTCTTTCGCTCTTTCTTTGCTTTCCATCCCCTTCTGTGACACTATTGTACTCTCACTCTTACTTGTGTACTCACACTGCGTGACTTATTGCTATAATCCCGATTATATGATACATTGCCCGCGATACAACGAAGCGACCTGTGCGAAGAAATAGTGATTACTGGAAACTGGGAACGCACCAGCAGCAACACCAAGCTATAGGGTACAAAGAACATTAACTACTTCTCCTCTGGATATCCACACCAGGACGGTCTGCAATAAGCTATGTACTCCAATAGGGGGAGCAGGTCCACCACATAGCAATGGCTCTGCGATCAGCAACAAGGCTGCCGACCGCGAGGCTACCCACCCGCTGATCCCGTCCTACTCGTCAATTTGCTGGACAATCTGAGCAGTTAGGCTATATACAAGGCATGTCCGCCTGTTTTCGGCGTCGCGGAGGGAGGACAGGGGGCTTGCCACCGCGCCGTGATCAGTACCTCCGGCCTGTACGCCCGCCACCGGGGCCTTGATACGGCCCATAATCTGGAGGAGGACGACCACCTAGCAAACTTGTTAGTAAATAAAATATAGGATCAATGACCGAAAAACTTACCACTACGAGGGGGAGGCGGCGGCGATTTGACTCGATTGCTGCTTGGTATGACAGCGTTCCTAAATACATTCATGAGATCTTCCGTTCTAAAAACAGGACCTTGAGAGAAAAGGTCAGCGAAGTTCTATGGAAATTACAGACACATACCATCGAATACAGCCGGGGCGGGAAGTTCTCCAATAAACCAAGATATAACCGGAGGCAGCACAGCGACACGGGGCTTCTCCTCCTCCCTCTCCTGCGCACGTGCAGGGGGGAGTGGTGCCCTACCCCTACTGTCGTCCCTATCCCGTTCCCAGGCAGGCGGGGGCGGAGGAGAGTATCGCCTCCTTGGCGGGCCGTCCCACCTCCCCCCATCCCGGTCCCGATCACCCCTAGGTGGGGACATCGGCCGCGCACGCTTATGCCCCGAGCTGTACTCCGCACCGCGATTCTCATCGCGCTTGCGGTAATCCGGCGAGGCAGGCCGCTTCGTCGCGCTGTTGGGCGCGTTGTTGGTGTTATTATTGGCGAGAAGGGACTGTTGCGTCTCGCTCCGCATAAGGGAGCTGCCGGAAGAGGTGTTATTTGCGCTGCTGGTATGTGAGGCGCCGGTGCCGGAGCGACGGGCCATAGCGAGCCCGAGGTCGCGTGAGGCGATGGCGTCGACGCCAAGGTAGATGTGTCTCTGTGCGAAGCGCTTGATGGGGGGATCTGGTTGAATGTTGGAAGGGTCAGAATGGGACAACAATACCGGAAGGGAGGAAGACTCACCGGTTGGGTATACCTCCGCAATACGTTTCTCGAGCTTCTGAGCCCCCTCGAGGTCGCCATACTGGTATTCATATCGCGCCCAGCGCTCCCACAACGGACGGGCACGATCAGCTGGGAATGTCGATATCACACGCTCGAAGAGGGCTCGGGCATCTAGGGTTAAATTATGAGCATGAAATTGATTATTCGGAGGGAAATTGCTTACTGTGTTCGTCGTTGATAGAGATGAGGAACCCTAGATAGCGCAGCACGAACTCGATCTCGTCCGCAAATGCCTCCATGCCCTTCTCGAAGATCCTGCTCGCGACCGATGTGTCGTTCGAGCAGTGGTATTCCATGAGCGCTGCAGCATCACTTCAATCAGCCTTTCCCTCAAAACTGACAGGAGAAAAGAATACGCACCAGAAGCCTCAAACACCTCCCACGGCGTCCATTTGTCCCTTCTCGCCTTCCCAAATATCGCCCTTGAACTCTTCACCCCCTCCGCCCGGCGCCCAAAGCGCATGTACATAATCCACGCCAGGCCATACTCCGTCCGTCTCTCCACCAACTCCCTTGGCTTGTCCTTCTCCTTCTCCTCAGACGACTGCGTCTGGAAGGAGTCGTCCCCGTTCGCCTGCTGGGGCCCGCCGTTGGTGTTAGCATTAGCGTGTGCGGGCGCGCTGGAGAGGGAGGCCTCCTCGAGCGCGACGAGGTTGGAGCGCAGGATGCCGAGGAAGCGCTCGAAGGTCGCGTGCACGTCGGCGAATTCTTTTTTGGCTTCTTGCGCTTCGACGTAGGCGAAGTTGAGGAGGAAGCTGGGGAGGATGTTCAGTTGGTGGAGGGTAGGAGAAGGGAAGATGAAACCCACCTGGCAGGGTTGGCCTCCATACCGGCTTTGAGTATCGACATAGCCTCCTCATGTTTCCCGACGCTGTTAGTCCACGTATACGCCATGAACCTAAATAACCATACATTAGCCCTTTTCCACCCCCAACCTCTCGTACACGACTCACCAAATCTCGGTATAATACCGCATCCTAATGACTGCTTTCCTATATACCCCCTGAATCCGCGTGATCAGCGCCGCCCTCTCCTTCTCCTCAATCTCTAGGGGATTACTCTCCTCCCACTTCAAGTATGTCTTCCACTTGCCCACCAGCGTGCGCTCGCTCAAATCGAAGGTCGGCAATGCGGGCAGGAAGATATCCTGCCTGCCCACGCCGGAGGTCGGCATGGGTGGGTACAAAGACGCGAGGTGGTTCGTGAGCTGGCGGAGGGTCGTGCGTGCTTGGATGTACGCCGGGGAGAGGTCTGCCATGAACTTCTTGGCGGTGATCTTGTTCAATCCTGTTTCAAAGGCCTCCAGCTCGGACCAGAGACGCTCGACATTATCCAGGGGAATTTGGACGGCACGGTGGTAGACTTTGCGGAGGGCATCCATTTTTTGTTGCTCTTCCCAGGTGGTACCAGTCTAGGGAGAAGCGGGGGATTAGTTAGTTGTTCTAAGGGAAGTAAGAAGTGCACGTACCTCGCCAGCGCGTAAAAACTGTATGTAGTCGTTCCAAATCTCGCCACTATCCTTATCCTGCCCCACATGATTTAACGCGAATTCATATGATTTCCGCACGATATCGCGCGTCGCGGGGCCGACATTCAGGCGTCTGTGGCAGGGTGTAGTTGAACTACTAGGAACACGGGCTATCCACGAGGCAGACTCACCTAACATAGGTCAAATAGAACTTCCAAAGGTCGACAGACGGAGATGTCCTGAGGAATTTTTTGAACAGATCCTCGGCCTCGCCGAACATGTTCGGGTCGTTCAGAAAATGGCTGATGTACGCAATCTGCGCGGAAGACTATATACATGAATAAAGAGGGCAGTGTCAGAATGTCAGAAAGGCAGAAAAAGGACATGCAGCCAGATAAGGCATGGCGCTGGGTGAGTACGCACGGTGTTCGGGTACTGCTTGAGGAGGGCATCGTATGCCTCGCGAATCTTGTCGATGTCGCCGCTGGACTCTGCGAGCTCGACGAGGCGCCGCCACGCGTCCGGATCGTGGGGCCGTTCCTTGAGTTGTGCTGTGAGTGCATCGTGCTCGGACGGTGGCGGGGGCTGTTCGTGCTGCAGCTCAGACTTTACGGGGCTTGTGCCGCTGTTCAGGGCATTCAAGATTTCGTCGGTCGAGTGGGTCTGATCACCTGCAAAATCGCCCGTAAACTCCTCGTTGGCGGCCAGTTCAGACATAACTTGCTGTAATTCCAGTATGTAGGTGCGCTAAAGGTAAGATCAAGTGATGGCTTGTTGCAGTTCAATTTACTTTCTCACGATCACAGTCACTACAATAATCGTTGCTTCTTTGCGTTCAACAACCATGACCGTCCAAGTTTATGTCCTTTGTAGCGCAACAAAGGTCTATCACTTACTATTATTATATGTTGATATTTCGTGATTTCATTGTGTCGCGGTCTTCAGCTTGTAGCTGGCGATTGACTAGAGCTCATCTTCTCGAGAGTCTTCGTCCATCGTGGTCCTCGCCCCAGTGTACTCTGGCTTTTTTTTCTTTGCTAAACCTCGCCTTTTACTTTCCTGCTCATCTAATCACAATCAACTGTCCGATGGATTTTCTGCTCTCTTATGGAGCTGTCTTACTGATGATCGCTGTTGGTTTTCATGTTCTTTTTTTTTTTTTTTATCCTAGGGAAAATGCATTATGCATGAAGGTTCCAATCAAGCCAATGACATTTTTGAGTAACCAACTATGTGAGTTCATGTTCTTCTGTTCCCCACCAACTGTCCATTGTTGTTACGACACTGGTGGCTTCCGATGTTCTTCGCTGGCTCCTGCCAATGGTTTTCTGCTCCTTTACACCTATCATGGTTCTCTCCAGCCTCCCGGGTGGCAGCTGCAAGATCTTCTCGCTGACCCTCATTGATGGATTTCATGATAATTCACTCATCATCCACCTTCTTCCTTGTCCTGGCACTGACCCTCAGCACTGTAGAATAGCCCTCACGGTTATTAGCTCCCGAGTTACTGTTATCTTTACTCTGCTGACTGTTGGAATTATTGACATTAGTTTGTGGGTATGTTGTGATGCCTTCCATTTACCTGCACTTGTCCATTGTCTGCTATCCATTTTAGTTTACACTTTTGTGGCTGTTCTGCTGATATCTTCTTTTATATATTTGGTTTACACTAGCTTACAGCATATAAGTAGTATACTGCTGTTGTATGTACTTATCTGTTTGCCCTCACCCTACACTCCTGAGGATAAACTGTCTTGAATGCTGTCAAGTGTGCACTGTTTATTTTAGCACTGATGTTTGCCTTATGATACCAGTAGTGTCTATCTTTATGCAGACTCACACTGGAATGAGGGGGGATGATAAAGTATTGCATTGGGTGACTGAAGTGTGAGTGAAAGGATGAAAATGAAGCCTATATCAAAAATTTTCCAAATTGTGTAATAGATATTTGCAGAGTTCAGAGAATACATGGATTATGTATAGTATAAAATCATTGGGTCATTAGAAATGAAATTCTTGGAGGAAAATAGCAATAGTGAGGATAAAAAGGAATGAAACACATCCCCACACCTTCTGTGAAGCAATCCATGTGGAGGGAATAAATTCCTAAAAAGTAGCAGGTTAGTTTGCAGGAGCAGCAAGATAGAAACAAAAATATGCTCACAATAGCTAGCTGGGGGTATGGTATGTCAGACTCAAGAAATGTTGTAATGGATAAAGCATCTGGGTTGTAACATTTGGTCCAGGATTTTCCAAATACAAAGGTATTGAAATCAAATTTTGTCTGCTTCAGGCAACCAATGGTGAGACAGGTTTCCAGGGTGTGAAAACTCTTGTGCAGGTGAATGGGAACCTAAAACAATACAGGGCATGATAACAACTGAACAGAGTCCTGGAGTAAATCTCTAGTAGAAACTCAACCATCTGAGTCATATTTCAAACATGATGAGAGCACTTTGGAAAAGGATAATGCATAAATGGTATGCCTTTGACCATTATGCTGCAATAAATGAGTTTTATCAGCAATTTATCCCAATTCTTATGAATAAAGATAGATGCTAGACTCACAGGGATACTAATTTCAGAAGAGGGATTTTGCCCATGCTCTTGGATTGATTGTCAAAAAGGTATAGTACTTTGCAGATCAATTTTTCTATCCCAGATGTGATTTGTGCTGTCATCTGAACCAGAAACCACTTGGCTCCTATCAGATGAGAATGCAACAGACAGGGCTGAACTCAAGTGGCCTTCAAAGGGAACAGCCATCATCTAGCCAGTTGCAGCATCTTAGATGCAAATTGTCCTGTCATCTGAGCCAGAGATCACCTGCTTCCCATCAGGTGAGAATGTGACAGACCTGACAGATTGAGGGTGGCCTCCAAAGGGACCAGCCACTGTCTGGCCAGTTGCAGCATCCCAAATGCATATTGTCTTGTCATCTGAGCCAGAGACCACCTGCTCCTCATCAGGTGAGAATGTAACAGACATGACTGTACTTGAGTGACCAAGAGCACATTTACACAAGCTGGCCAATGATTATCTCCTCCTTGCTGTAGCACTAGTATATTAGGTAATTGTGAAATATAATGTTGCTTGACCAAAGACTCTTTGGGTGAGAATGGAAGAGTTGAAATATAGGTGTATGGGACACTTTGGCTGATGGAAATGTGGAAATTTAATATGAATCTGCTGGCATCTTCAATGAAGTCTACAAGCTTCTTATGAGTCCCATCCTATCCAAGAGTGTTAGCAATTTTCATCACTAATAATCTTTCAGACTTATTGGCACAAATGCAATTAATGAATGAAGGGCTATCAATGCTTCTGGGTCAGGCTCATCACTTCCAGCCAGTACAAGAACTGGTACAGGAAAAAATGCCATATCTCATTCCATAATTATGATTGGTCAATGTGCTCTTGCATTGTATCCAGCACATGTGTACTCCAGAAGAGACTCAAGTAGGATACATAGCTAGCAACATATTTTTTGACACATGCTTCCAAATTCTTCACCTCATTATTTTGAGGAGTGAGCTCTCCAAGCCACATATATTGAACTTCAGTTCTCTATTCAAGGTTTCTGGGCAAGACAACCCTATCAGAGGCAAATGTTCTTCCAGCCTGATTTAGAATGGAACCAGATTGCATCTTCTTGTCAGATATTCAGAAAATGACAAATGTCTGATATGCAGTCTGTCATCTACTTTTCCTTTATAGAGCACAGAGAATAGGCAGGTTATAATTGTATCCACTTGTCTTTTGACTTTTTTGTTTGTTGATCTTCCTAGCAATGCAATAAGGTCAATACAAAGTAAAGGCATTTTAGCAAGTATATCAGTTCCAAGAACTGTTCTTAGTAGTTCAAGCTGGTCATTTTTCCATGTGTGGAAAGCAATCTCCAAGATTTGCTAATATAGAAGGTCAACATTACTACTTCCTTTATCAACTTCTCCAGAAAGCTTCAGCTTCAGCTTCACTTCTGGGTCAGCTTCGTCACCTGTGTCAAGACCCAAACATAGCCAGACAAGAAGGATGATACAGCTGAGATGCAAGTCCAATGATACATGAAGAGATGCCAGACAATGTAGGATGTTGGCTTCAGCTTATGTGCTGCACCACCCACTATCCTAGTTCTGTATTTACAATAGCAAATGATGGGGACAGAGGTTGGAGAAAAGAACAAGAGCTCAGCTCATCAATAAGAGACAAGATTTTGGCCAAGGTTTGGCCAAAGGCTGGCCATAGTGGCTGAAGGATCAGACAAATAGGTTGAGAGAGTATAGAGCATGTATCAAGCCAGAAAGTGGATTGACAGTACAATTAACAAACTAAAGGACTACAACTTGAATACTACTGCTTATATACTATTCCTAGAGATAAGCTATTTGATACTAAGTCCAATGAAGACATACAAAGCATGTGGGTGTAGAGGTCAGGTTGTAACTAAAATGTGGAGAGAGAGTTAGATGAACAGAGAATGTATGGAGACTAAGGTGGCTAACTAAAAGGCTTTGTGGAGATGAAAGATAAAGAACTTGAAATGAGACTAGTATAGAATAGAGACTTAATGTAGAATATCTGAAACATATAGTTAGCCAGAATGTGGCTGACACAGCCAAGGCTTGGCTGCAAGGACTTGGGATTGTGGTGAGTTGGCATGTGACAGGATGGTGATGAGTGACAGCTGGAATGGTATATGACAATCTGACCCCTTCTGGACTATAAATGAAACTGCAGTTCTTGCCCAGATGATCAGCCCAGCAGCTTTCTGGGTGTGCTGCAGAACTTGTAGTGGTGTTGGCTTCAGGTTATGCCATCCACTGAGTTCATCAAAACTCTTCTCAAAAAGTAATTGGATGTCATTGTTGGTATCAGCAGTCACTGTGCTTCCAACCTCCAGAGCAATATGAAAACACAGGCTGAAGTCATTAAATGTATTTGGAATTTTCTCTGGCCTACTAGTTACAATCAATTTAGCCCATGGTGGAAGCTGAGACCACTTCAAGATAGAGTTTAGCAGAACAAGGCACTGAGGAGAATGAGCTTCCTCTGATCCACATTTATCTAGAGCATCCAGGACAATGACAAGTGGATATGCCAACTTTGCTGAATTATTTGTCAGAGGTTCCCTTACTAGCAAGTAAATGCAGATTAATATCATCAAGTCTCAAAGCTTACCTAGAAGCAACTTTCATGATATCATCTTGTAGGCAGGAGAAGTTCTGTGCCAGGTCAGAAGTAACAGTTCTCCAGAAAGTAGGATCACTGAGAATTGCATCCCACATTTGAAATAGAACTAGGATCATAGTTTCTGAGTACCATCCAGCTCTGAAATTAAGCTGGATGCAATTGCAGATTCTCTGGCACCAGG
Source organism: Nidularia pulvinata (assembly GCA_036937195.1). Lineage (NCBI taxonomy): Eukaryota > Fungi > Basidiomycota > Agaricomycetes > Agaricales > Nidulariaceae > Nidularia > Nidularia pulvinata. The sequence goes on from JASFDH010001900.1 coordinate 10,973, forward strand.
ACTGCTGCTAATCCACATGAAATTTGCAGTGCGATCTAGCAGAGGAAATATGCATACATAACTTCAAAAATGACTTATTGATAAGTGGAATGAAACACACCCTTGAAATCCTCTAACCAGTTTTTGACTTGCATAAAGACTCCCTGATGAGTTCCCTTCATGCACCAAGGAACTTTATAGCCCTCCCAAGATGCAGGTTTCAATGATGTGAGCTTATCTTTCAGCTCTCCCATATTTATATTTATATAGGTGTGATTATTGATAATTTTATCATGCCCTACATCTGTGAGAGCAGAGTTTACAATACTAGACTCATGTGTATCTGCAAAAAGTGGCATGGCATCTCCAAGGTTGGGGTGTCATGCAGAGCAATGGTAGTGGGAAAGAAAGAGGTAGCCAGATGCAGCATGTTACACTGGTTCAGTCATGGACAAGCAAGGTCAACAATTTTCTGATTGGCAGATTGGCATGGATCAGTGCCAATTTTTTTGCAGGAGTGAACTCAGAAAGTCAAAATATGTTGAAAATTGCATCTCCAAAGTTTTTCCAATGTGTTTTTAGGGACTGCTAAATTTTGACCAACTTGACAACTATTTACATATTGTTCTAGATGCTGAGGACAGCCTCAAAGTGTCATGAACTGGTCTTCCCAGGATATAGCCCAGAGGTTCCAGACAGATAGAGTGCATGAAGTCACCAGGGAGAGACTCTGGAGACTCCAGGAATATCTCCAGTAAATGCATTCAAGCACTACCAGGGTACAAGAGTCAAGATGGGCAATGGCTTCAGCTTATGTACTGTGCCTCCTTCATTCCTAATGCCCAATTTACAAATAACAGTGAGTGAGTTGATTCAGGTATAGTGGGGATTGATACTCAACTTCCTGACTGAGGATTTGATCAGGAGTGATCTCCAGAGACTGGAGATCTTGTTGAGTGCATAGTGCAATGACAAGAAGGATAATAACCAGTAGAGATGAGAGAGGATAATTTAGAGGTAGCTAGAGACTAGTAGAGATGTTGAAGACAATATAATTAACAAACTGAAGTACTATGATGCATTCAAAGTACTTAAATACTAGAAAGTCTTAGTAACCAGAGTAATATGCAAAACACTATAATCATACTAGTGAAATAGAGAAGTAAGTGGGTTAAGAGATAGAGAGCATATGACAAGGGCTAAGGAATACAAATTGAATGTTAATGCAAAGAGATATACTATGAAAAGTATAGTGTGTGGCTGAAACAAAGTAAGTACAAAAATGGAAATGGACCAGAGTAAACCTGAGTAAACCTGGAGATGAGTGGGAAATCAGGAAAGCATCAGGATTGATTGTGAGCAGTTTGGAGGTGGCATGCACTGTGCTGTATAGGGATATGACAAAGATGGAGACAGTGAAGGCAAAGCAGGTGTCTTTGGACAGGTGGTTTGGCAACTAGGAGTCACATTAAGTCACACAGGTGATAAATGTCACACATTGTCACACCCTATCTACACTTGCATATATCTAATAATGCATCAGAAATTGGTCCTTCCTGATGTTATGCATTGTGAGAACTTGTACTGTATTTAAATACTAAAGAATATAAGTGCCCAGAGTAATAATGCAAAGTACTTAAATCATACCAGTGAAGTAGAGAAGTAAGTAGGTCAAAAGAAAGAGAACACATAACAAAGACTAAGGAGTATGAACTGAATGTTAACATGAAGGAATATACTATGAAAAGGATGTATCCATGGCTGAAACATAATAAGCACAAAAATGGAAATAGACCAGAGTAAACCTGAGTAAACCTGGAGACAAGCAGAGAGTCAGGAAAGCATCAGGATTGATT